>CAEGAF010043932.1:0-24549 GCA_903067075.1 Micropoecilia bifurca | reverse complement strand
ATGGCATTTTTGAGACTGAAGATGCTTTAAGATGGCAGAAATCTGCTTTGGTCTCGTTCCCTCTCAGAGAAACCATTAGACTTAGCCTGTATCACATACTAAGTTACACTTTATAAATCCCAAGAAGGTTTTCAATGCATGTAAGATATCACCAGCTTATAACCTTTGAATAGAACCTCACTCCAAAAAAACGTACAAACTATCCCATTAAAGGAACACTTCACGGAGTCTCCTCAGAACAGATTAATCTCATGAAACTATAGAAAGACTGGCCTTTGCCCCTTCGGTCCTCTGTCATAAATAACAGCTCTTTTCATAGAAACAGTCCTAAAGTCGTAAAAGAAAAAAAAAAAACTCAAACAGAAACAGTGACCCCATTGATAAACCAGCAGGCAGGATGAATCTGGCTTTGTTATAAAAGCCGCAGCCCAATTGGGATTCAGCTCTGTTCTGCCCCCTTCATTTCCCTCCCCAGTTACTTAATATAGAGCATCTATGCGAAGTCGGGATCTGAACAGTCGAAAGGATCACCAGTTATTAACTGAGCGTTTTCACATGGCTCTCTCAGTGTGAGCAATCTGACCACAACACATGTCACTGGAAAAGAGTGTCGGCTTTGAAATGAGTGAAGCCAGAGATAGTTGACTGTTGGGATGAACAGGAATGTAATCTATTGGGGAAAGTGCTGGACTGCATTTTATCACTATTTAATAGACATGGAATGTATGTGTAAAAAAATTAAACAAACGTATGACGAAAAAAAAAAGGGAAATTCCAACCACACAATGTCCCAAGAAAGCTCCTCGTTTGACACAAATGGTCTATAATCCCTGCTGTTTAGGATTCAGCTCATGCAGCTCTTATTATTCACTGCGAGCTGATGATGCTTTAGTCTCTTATCTCAACACTCACACAAAAAGGGAATCCTCAGAGCAGCAAATGGACAACAAGCTTCGAGACCCTCTAGTCTGCCAGATGGTCCACAAAATTAATGAGGATATTTATTTTTACTGAGTGATTTCACAGGAGAGAGAAAGAGAGAAAGAAGAAGAAACAGAAAGCGCTGCCATGGTTACTGTTGGCTTCTTTCCTCGCTTTTTCCTCTCGCTGCATCTCTCTCTACCGTCAAAGCAAACAACAGTAATATCCACTCATGTAGTCTGACAGGTAGAGCTCTTTTTTTTTCTAAATTATGTTGCTAGCTGAGGTAATTGTGCTGATGCTGTGCAGCAGGGGAGCCATTAGGAGTTTGAATACAACTGGGGACTGGGCAGCCTTTGTGTGCTGCTGGGTTTGCTGCAGCCTAATCAGGAGGAGATTGTGTTTGAAGTGCGAGCGGTTCTGGTTGGGGGTTAAGGGGTCTGACTCCAGCTGAGAATCAGGAATACATTACGTTTCTGTTTATATCTACACACAGGGTGATGCAGGTTGAGGGTAAATCTTCTGTGTATTGTGATAATAAATGATGACAAAAAACAACAATTGTCTGTGGAAGAGACATTTTAGAGGATGCTCACTTGGACACTGTGTGGTGTGATCCGGCACTAAGCTGAGCTAAATCTTTCAGGTTTACCAGAGTTGTACATTTTATAGAACAACAAGACCGCTCTAAGGCAAAAACAACATCTCCACAAAACATCCCCGCAGCCTGTTGCTGCCGAGATAGTTCCCTGCATGTGACGTTGTGGGTGTCCGTGGACAACATGTCTGAATCTGTGACAGAGCAAAGGCATATGTGATGGACAGAACAAAGAGCAACCGTTAGCAACCGTTAGCACTCGTAGCCAAAAAAAAAAAAGAAAGAAAAAGGAGAGGACGATGAAAGAAAAAACAAAAATGCCAGACCCAGCTCACGGCAAAACCAGAGGAGACGGAAAAGTTGGAAAGATGTATAGGACCCAGAGATTCCTCTCATTCTGTCACTTCAGAATGAGAGGAACGCCCTGGTGATCCCCCTGGTAACGGCACATGTGAAATGCGTTTGAAACAAAAGAACTGCTGCTGCAGATAAACATGGCAGCCGGTCATCACCATGTTCCCCACGCCTCCTGCACGAGTGTCTTTGAACTCTGCAGAATTCATTTAAACTCATCCACCACTAATAACTACATTTCTTCTAAAAAAGGGGCATATAAAAAGTTGGTGGTGAATACAGACAATGAGCTAACTGTGATCCTGATGTTGGAGCCCTGACTTCTAAAATGTTTTCTCAATGTGAATGATTCAAAGCAACAGGTAGCGACAGCGGCTAATTACAGTCCGCAGGACGGTGCGGCGCAGTGTGTGTCCGCTTAGCTTACAATTAAAGAGCTACCAAAAATAAAAGCCGTTGTGACATGATTGCTTAGGTGTTTAAAGCCAAGGTTGACTTCACGGGTGACACACTGCTGTTTGGGGAGGGGGCAAAGAATGAAAGAGGTGACAGCTGCTTCTGTTACTCCTCCAACTGTGGATTTCTATAAAGAAGTCCATTTTAGAATAATTGTAGTAATTATTTTTATCAGGCATTCAAACTCAGAATAGGACAGCTATTCCAAAGCTTTCTACTTTAAAACAAAGTTTTCTATTGACTTCTGATACACAACTATATTTATACACTTAAAGTGATTTTTTTTTAAAGTAGCAAGAAGAAAATTTTACTAAAAGGGGAAAAATGTCCCATATGCAGTTTTATTTTTTACATATTTATGGGACAAACGTGGAAAAATGGAGTCCAAGTTAGATGAAACCAACATTGAACTTTGTGGTTGACATGCAAAACGCCTCCTGTGATGGAAAGAAACATTACACTGCACATCATCGAGAACATGCATATTCACAGGGAAACATGGTGGTGGGTAACATCATGCTGCAGGGCTGGCATTTCCAGCACTGACAGAGAAACCAGGCAAAGTTGATGGGAAGAGTGTGGAGCTATAGACAGGGTCAACCTGGAAGAAAACCTTTTCTAGACAGAAAAACACCTGAGACTGAGTCTGAGGTTCACCTTCCAGCAGAACAACTAACCTAAAACATAGAGCCAGAGCTGGTTCACATCACAGTATGCCCAGTCAAAGTCCAGACCTAAATCCAACTGAGAATCTATTTGAATCTATTTGAACTTGAGCTATGCTGCCTACAAGAATGTGCAAAAAATGTTACGTGCAAAGCTGGCAGCGACCTCAAAAGATCTGATCTGCAATTACACAAAAGGTGCTTCGACAGAGCGTTGACTGCTCAGATTTGTTCAACTTCCCCCTTAGCTGCTACTTTGTGTTGTTCTGTCACACAGAAGTCCAACAGAATGCGTTTCGGTTTGTGCTTGACAAAATCTGACTAAATTCAAGGGTGTGATTCGTTTTGTGAGACAGTGGAACTTCTTCCCCCGAGAAAACCACGTTAATTCCTCTCACAGCTTTGAGGTATCCCCTATTCACCGAACAGATGCTACATGAACCACTAACAGTGAAGTCAACCGTGGCCTTAAATGGGGTCAAAAGATTTGACCTTTGACCTCTCGGTATGAGGCTCCATCTGCAGAGAAAGTCATAACAGCGTCATTTGGTCAAATTGCCTCCTAGAAATGATTGTGCTCACGACTCTGTCATTGAAAGCACTTATTTATTTAAAAAAAAGGTAAACAGTGCCATGTATAAAACGTCTTCAAATCTATCAACTAAAAAAAAAATTCCTGAATCTTCTTTTCTGAAGAAGTATTGATTTTGAGCTGTTTATTAGACCTTTTGTCTTCAGGCCAAAGGAGACATATGAAAGAAGAAAAGATAGGATTTCTTAAGAACATAAAGAAAGCTCAGAAAGATTTATGACAGCGTTTATGTTAGAATATTGGAGAAACCAGTTATTGACAGTTTGAGGTGACCTTAGCCATTGGCCCCCAGCGGAGATCAGATAGTAACTTGACCTTTTGATGTATTGCGGATTCGAGGGAGGGAAAAGCCAGAGCTATTTCTTCGGGTCAGTAACGCAAGGTGTTACATTTGGTATTAGTATCTAAAAGATCAATTCAGTAACTGATAGAGGGTAATGTCATTATTGCACTTAGAAACGTAGCTTAATGTGATTTCAACTTCACTCGAGCAGCGCAGGAGACCAGGAGATGATGACAAAACCAACACTCCCACTGGCCGGACCGCATGAGGCACATCCCTGATTGTAGATTCTGCTCGGAATTTTTTCTTATTTTTGCTGAGTTTCTAGGATCAAAGTTTGTGATGGCATCATCCTCTTAAAGAAGATGGAAAATGATGTTAGTAAACCCTTCAGACAGAGAACGCGACGTCAGATCAGCGAACGCAAACACCTCACTTGGACAGGAAAGAAGTGTTACGCCTCACATGGCTTTGGGAAAGGATGTACGCCAGGCGGGATACGGTTTGGGAGTCTCCTTGGAGCGCTGACTGAGTTCTTTTTTTTTTCTTTCTATTTTTTTACGCTGGAGATCTATGAGCCTCGCTTCGGTGGCGTTGATGCTGGAGGGAGTCGATCTGTGATCCAGCTCGTCACGTCCTTCAGCACAGTCTCGGCCACTTCAGGGAGGTCGTGATGGAGAGCGTGGTATCCTCCTTCAAAGATCTGGGAAAACATTTGGCCACGTCAGAGAAACGATATGCATAACCTCCCTCCCAAAAAAATCTGTTATTGTTAAGGAAAACAAAACATTTTCTAATATGACAGCCATTTGATGAGCACTAAATCTAAATCATTAAATCTGTTTGGGGTGTAAGGAGTAACACAATTTCAGGGTGCGTTTTGGTGAGAAAATTTAAATATTTTAAAAATATTGTACTGTATATGTCTTGACCGGATGTCTAGACGTTCTTAGAAACCTTGACATAATCAAAAATAGCACTTGACTTCAATTTTGTGATTGTGACAAAACCTCACAAAATCGAATCTAATGCAGAAATAATTGTTTTTAGTCACAAAAATGCAGAGTTAGAAGTCATCATTTAACTAGATTACTAAATCAACCTATTACAATGTAAAACGGACAGAATAAATGTTTGTTGTCAAAAAACCCCAGAAAAATTCATATAAGCTTTTATTTTAACAAAAGCTAGTATGATTATTTTAATTGTGCCTTTTAATGTCACCATAAATACATAAACATGGCAGCTGCAGGTGATCCTGAATGAACTGTGGCTAACCAAAATCAGAAAGAAGCTGTTATATATTACCAGTACTCTTTTTTTTCCTGTATCTTTCTTCTAAAGGTCAAATACTGTTTAATCAGTTAGTTTGTGTCATTTCTCATCTGTTCATTTGTTTAAATTTGAGGTTTTTTCTTTTTATGCAATTTTGAAATGAACATTTCTTTTAGTATGTCTTGATATAAATGCGATTTTTATTACTTCTGTGCTGTTAATCTTCCTGCATAGCACTTTGGATTACATTATCTTTGAACAATGCTCTGCAAATAAACCTACCACACTTTGCTCAGCTAAAAATATCACGTCACATGTTTTTCTTCCACCTCTCAAAAAAAGAAGGACTCGCCTCTGTGAGAACTCACACCTACCGTTAGTTTCTTATCTGAACTTGCAGTGTTCTCGTACATCATCTTGGAGCCTCGGATGTCACAGAGCTTGTCAGCGTCGCCGTGGAAGATCAGGAAGGGCCAGGTGATGGATGGGATCTCCCTCTGGATCCTCTCGGCCGCCGCCATCAGCTGGATGCCAAATGACACCCGTAAGCTGCCGTGGTAGTTCAGCTCGTCGTTGTCATACGCCTCCACCTGACGGGAGACAGTCATACAATAGAGTTGTGAGAAGAAAGAAAAGTGTTGGGCAGACTCTGTAACGTTGTTTATGCAGCATTCCTCCATGCTTTGGTATCAAGCGATGTTTTAGAACAACAACAAAAAAATAAATCCCAAATGGCAGTAAAGTAAACCCAAAAGCACAGCATAGGATTTGAGATTTATGAAAATGAAACATAATGATAATAGATGCAAACATAACCTCTAAACCAGTGGTTCTTAACCTGGGTTCTATGAACCCCAGGGGTTTGATGAGTCGGTCTCAGTGGTTCGACGGAGCCTCTGCCGCGGAGGTAAAGACACACTTGCGTAAAGTCGTGATGACGCCCCGCTTTGGCATCACTTGCTGCAGAGGATCACGTTACATTGCTTAGCCAATCAGAGCTGCGGAGGAGCACTGATTGAAGGAGCTCCACTCTCAACGTGGACTTGAACTTGTGTCTTTAATTACTTCAGCAAAACTCAAGTTTTTACCAAATTCTATAGTCTAAATCTGCTCCTTAGTCACATCTTTTTGGGGTTGCTACTGCCTCTAGTGGCGTGGGGGTGGTTGCACAGCTAATATAATTACATTACTAAATCAGAATACTGCAAATTAATTTGTGTGCCGGGTGTTGAAATAAGAAGAGTTCGGTGAATACGCATGTGCAACTGGGGGGTTCGGTACCTCAAAAAAGGTTCAGAACCACTGCTCTAAACCAACAACTCATCTTCTTCTACACAGTATGTTTTTGGTTTAGTTGTTATGTTTTGTGAAATCTTTTTTTTTCTCTTGCTCTTACTGTGTATGCATTTTTTTCCCAGCACAGATTAATGGTTTGTTTTTCTTGGGACGCTGGGTATTTTTGCAGTTTTGGATTGGTGTCGGTGGAGCAGCTGGTTGCAGGCTGGCTACTGGAGCAGAGAGGGTTAAGGTTAGGGTTAGGGTTTTCAGTATTCAACATTTTTATTGTTCCCCACGTGATAGACAGAATGTAACTGTGTACTTTCTGCAGATGTATTTCTTGCATCTCACACAAGAGGAACTTGTCTTTCTGTCATCTCATTCCAAAAACCTGCAGTTGCTTCAACCTTTGACCTGTATATTCCAGCTAATACCAGGATTAAAACGTACGCATAGAAGACAGATCCAGCGGCTTCCATTTCTCTTGAAAGACACGCCTCTCCTCCAAGTTAGTCATGTCGAGGATTATCTTCTCCATGAGTGGGGATATAAAGAGCTGATATGTTAATAAAGAGCTGATATGCTAATTATTGATGATATTTGTCAAAATCATCAATTCTTGTGACGGCAAATCTTGTAGGACCAGGAGTTATTTCGATGACGACAATCTACCTCGGATTTGGTGTGGTGATGTTGGCCGTGTTATTTTACCATCTGACCCGCAACATCATTTTTGTATGCAAACTGCATGTAGACATTTGACGCAGCAGTTCATGACCTTAGATGCGAAAAAGTCACAACACTTCACAGAAAGAAATGAAAGTATAACCTGCACTTTGATCAACACAAAAACTGAAATGGGTCAAATTGACCCAAAACATAATGCAAGGGTTAAAGCCACCGATTGTTGAACATAAAAACTTCCCAGTCTTATTATGGGAAGCAGAAATAACAGCATGTTTGGCCGCTGAGATGCATGCGCATGTAAGGTTTCACAAACCTTCATGAATACGTGGTTTCACAGGTGTGTGAATGTGACGGCATGTTTGTATTTGGCTCTCTTGTTGTTCAGCTGCAGCTATTTTAAATGTGACACAAAGTAAATGCACTTTGTTTGTCGTTGTCAAACAGGTGCGGTCTTCATCCTGGGATTGTTCAAAAGTTGCTCAACTTCACACGAATGTACACCACTGGACACATTTTCCCATGAGACACACACACATGCACGTACATGCACCCCCCACACACACACGCAAACCACTTGACAAGTCAGATACATCAGCAATAGAGCATACTTACTCAGATTCACGGCAACCAGTGTCTGTCTCTCACCTGTGTTTGGACCCGTGAGATCCATTTGGACTGGATGGTTCCCAGAGTGAAGCTCGGCATCATGTGGTTGAGGATCTTCGCCACAAAAACCTTTGGGGAGAAAAAACCGGCTGAAATTTTTTTTTATTTTATTTTGTTTTCACAATCTGACACCTTCGTCAGGAGAATCCTACTTTGTCTGAACATTTTCGCAGTTCTCTTCACATCCAAATGTTTTGCTATTTTAAGTTGGCACCAATTTTTTAAAAAACTAAACAAATGTGTTTATACTAAAACAAATATCTAGGTAAGACGAGCCCTCTTTGTCCCATTAAAGATTTAGATTTAGCTGAAGTCTTGCTTTGAAAAGATGACACTGGTTGCAAGAACTGAAATCTGATTGTTGACAGCAGTAGGAAAGGGAAGAAAAACATAAATAAAGAGAAAAGAATAGCAGTTCTGGTAATAAACACATAGATTATGAGGCAGTACCTTAAAGGGCGTCGCAGATTCTGGGTTCATCTGGACCATCGGGGATATCAGGACCACTCCAGTGAAATCACTGGGTTTTTCACAGGCAATGAGGATGGAGATAGCACCACCCTAAGGAGGAGTAAACGTCAGGTAAAGCTTTAGTTTCACCTAATTTGTTTTTGTTGGAGTAGCAAGAGCTAGAACATGAAGTAGGCTCAAAGATCTTAAAAAGCAACACATCATTTCGCCGTGAAGAAAGTGAAGCACAGATGACAAAGTCTTCGATATCTATCTGTTAGGGAGAAGTTACAAATCGTTTCCCAAGGTTTCCAAGGTAATCTCCTACCATCAGTTTGTGATTTATTTCCTACCATTAATTATAGTGATACTATTTTGTTGTAAAAATATGAGATTAAACATTTTAATATAATTCCTTTTTTTTTTTAGGGTTTTTTTTAAACCAGAAAGAAAAATGTCAATGTGAATATGGTGCTTTGCTAATTCCAGTCTGAATTAATGTTGACTAAGGCAGAGATTTTAGTGCCTTCTGCAAATCTTTAGAAGTGAGCTGAAGCTTGGGAGGCTAATTTGTTTCTTTAATTTCAGATTTTAATATTCTCATGCAATCCAGTTCATTAGATTTGCAAAGAAGTTGCCAGATGTAATTCCATGCAAATTATTTCATTTTGATCATACATACAGGCTTTTTTGGATGTTAGTCCAAGCAAAAGGTTATCCTCATTTTCAATCACAATTTCTGAGAATAAAATTTATTGTAATAAAATATTCACTCATTAGATAAGATTTGTAATTAACTGATTATCACATTGAAACTTTAAAACAAATTTAATGGTTCAGAATGAGGCTCCTGAACTAAAAACCTGTCTAAACTGCATAAGTGCAGACAAATGGAAACTTAAGTAAAATACACATGAAGGTTTTTATGTAATCAGTAGTTCACCAAGATTATATGTAAGATAAAAATGGCTGCATGTTATGCTAATAACAGCTCATGTTGTACTACCATGCTGTCATGATTTGTGATGTTAAATGTGCTGGTAAACCCATTACAGTGATATTAGCAAGTAACGTGGGTAAAAGTTGCACAAATACTGAAAATACATAAAGAAAGGAAAGGGCAACAGATAATAGATGTGAAGTTACGTGATACGGTTCAATATTATGATCCATCTGTCTGTAACAAGTGATGGGGAGATTCGTCTCCCCTGTGGCAGCAATGGGAAGGCTACACCAGAGAGCTTCTGATGCAACGAGCAGTGGGAAAAATACCAGTAGGTCAAGACAATCCATCTTTTGTTTATTTGGGTGTGAATTTCCACCCGCCTTCTCAGTAATCCACACACACACACACACACACACACACACACACACACACACACACACACACACACACACACACACACACACACACTGAGAGTGAAATGTGACTGAAAAGCCCTCAGGGTGAAACACGCACTGCTTCGCTGCTTCACATGAGGACTATCCACACTTTGACAGCTATGCAGACATTTTCTGTTTTTGATTTGAACCCTGTGATGTCGGCTGATGATAATTATGAGCTCTGTGACCATTAGGGCTAAAATCAATTAGCCATGGATGACTTTGGTACAGTTCCTCTCCTTGAGTGTAACAAGTGGTGGACACACACACACACACACACAGACATTCTGCTTGGGCAAATCTGTCTTCCTCTCTCTCTCTCTGTCTCTCTAGTTTTAGAAACTAATTGCATTCATCTTTGTTTATCTGTGCACTCTTTGTCAGTTGTGTGAATATTCATCAGCTCAGGGCCAATGACAGGTCCACTTCATGAAAAGAAGCACCACAGGAAGACAGCCCATTTCCCACAGGACAACATGTCCGCTTGCAAACACGCACATTTATTTAGGAAGCGAAAAGCCATGTTTGATTTCCTGAATCCCGAATATCGACAGTAAAACTTCAATGTGTGAAAACAAATAATAATAACAAAATTATTAATAATAATAATAATAAAAACATTTACACAATGTCTGAATTATCACTCCACTTCAAGGTGAATATATGTTCGGTTTAATTTAACACCCAACATATGTGATTCTTCTAGGATTTTTAAAGAAGAAAAAGTTGTATTTTTGCTAGAGGTTTGGTACATGCATAAATAAAGGACTGAGACAGTGAAGCTTTTTCAAACACTGCCTACTGCTCACCTTCCACTCTCTTCCTCTAACACTTTGGGCAGTGAATGCTGGTAATGTCCCACTGCTCTGACACTCTGACTTAACCTGTACAAAAACAGTCCGCATATTTCACAGTGTTAGTGTCTCACAGTGTCTCCGCCCCCAGAGTCTGCTCCTCCCGAGTCTCTGCCCCCAGAGTCTGCTCCTCCCGAGTCTCCGCCCCCAGAGTCTGCTCCTCCCGAGTCTCCACCCCCAGAGTCTGGTCCTCCCGAGTCTCCGCCAGAGCCCGGGCTTCCAGAGCCCGATCCTGCGGGTCTTCCAGAGCCCGCTCCGCCCGAGCCTTCAGCCGGCCGACCTGCCGGCGTTCCTGCTGGTCCTCCAGGGCCTCCACGTCTGCGCTTCCCGCGACATCCTCCGGACCCGTCTCCACGTCTGCGCTTCCTGCGCCGCCTGCCCGTAGGACTTCGCTTCCTGCGTCGGCGCCGCCCGCCGGATCTGCCTGCGGGGCTCCGCCTCCTGCGTCGGCGCTGCCCGCCGGATCTGCCTGCGGGGCTCCGCCTCCTCTTCCTGTTCCGTGGGCGGCCCCCGGACTGTTTCGCGTGTTCGAGTTTCTGTTTGGATTTATTTTTGTTTCCTGGACTCTAGCCATTTCGCCCCTTCGCCCACCCGGTTGGGTTGTTTTTGTTTGGGACTGTTTTCTATGGACTATTGCCCTCCTTCCGTCGCCCCTCCGCCCACCCTTTTGGGTCGTTTTGTTTTTGTTTGGACTTTTCTGATGGGCGTCTGGTAGCTGCCCCTTGAAGGGGGGGTACTGTTAGGATCGGTGTTTCTGTGGGTTTATTTTTGAGTTTTCTGTGTAGTCCTGTTCTCTGTGAGTCCTGTCTCTGCGTCTTCCCCGTTGATTGTCTCCCAGCTGTGTCTCATTCTCTAGATTACCTCGTGTGTATTTAGTCTCCCCTGTTGTCTCTGTTCCTCGTCGGATCCTTGTCGTGTCAATCGTCAAATGTACGTCATGTTACGTCAAACGTATGTCGTGTCACCACTCTGTTTCCCTGTGCTTCCCGTTGTCCTGTTCTGTAAGTTCTTTATTAAATTCATCATTTTCATCATTTTCATCCTGGGTCTGCCTGCGTTCTCTCACCTCATCAACACCGAACCATGACACACAGCTTTATTACTCTAAAGAGAGCAAGTAAACTAATAGCTAACAGCTGAACAAGCTACATTTAGAAATGTACTTCTATTATAATTTCTAAAAGTTTAAAAACACCTTCTATCTGAAAACAGACAGAAGGTGGCCTGCACAGATTCATTAAATCTTTAGTAAAAAAGGCTAAATCTACGAAACTGGAGAAAAGTTTTAACTAAAAATGTGGAAGGTTTAGCTTAGATATCAGAAACAGAAGAACATTTTCAAAAATTATTTTCTCTAGTGTTGCCTTTCAGCAGTGGGTTCATAGGTTATAATCTTGGCCTGAGGTCTTTCTGTGCTAAAATGCGTGGGTTGTTTTCGCATGACTGCTGACCGGTCCAGCATCACGCCCAATGACTGCTGGAGACAGGCACCAGTTCAAGACTTCAAGGATAAACAGGGTTAGAAGAGGGATGGTTGGATGGACAAAAAAATGAAAAAGTATTAAAAATGCTACAATTATGACATTACAAAAAGAGAAATACATATGCCACCAAAAGAACGTATTTTTTAAGTTGAGAAAACAGAAAATAAAATGCTGAGAAACACATCAGGACAAGAAAAAGCAAGAAAGGAAATGTACAAGAAATAATAATAATAATATACTGATACCCAGGAAAGCCTGTTGTAAAAAGAGGAGTTTTCTTTGCCACTCTTATCTCATTTTCTATTGTAGTTTTCCCCCCTTTAAATAATTGATTTTTAAAAATGTATAATAGTAATAAAAAATAAGCATAGAGCCGTAATAACAATCCCAGTAACCACATTGACAAGAAGCTGAATATGAGATACATAAGGAGGAAAAGGATGAGCAAAGAGGCACTAAACAGTGATAAGCCATTACATAAATAGTTGGCACCTGGAAAGTTAGACATTTGGGTCAATTGCCAGAAATTTGGCTGGAGAGGGTAAAAAAACTTTAGCGGGAGGGAGAAGAATAAGCTTGAACAGTAGAAACATGCTGGAACGATCCTATGAGCTCATACAAAACTGCTGATATTCCTTAGTGCCAGCTCAAATAGGGGACATGCAGAGAGTTCACAGTGCTGAAGATGGGGCTTAGGATCTGAAATCTAGAGCTCTCCAGAGATTGATCACATAACAGACTATAAATGTATGGTTCTAAACTACGCTACAAAGTAAAACCCTAAACTACTGTTCCTTCAGTAAAGGACCACATATTTCTACCCATGCAGCTGAACTGAGTAAATGTAAAGGAGTAAGAAACCTGTCTGGATTCACACCCCATCAATTACTTTTGTCCAGGACCAAATCTCTCTAAAAAAATAAAAATAAAAATACAATCCTAGTGGAAACCCTTATTGCGTTTTCGCTCAATCTGAACACAAAGGGAAAGTGCTTCTGCAGTTGTTGGTTCTGGATCCTGTAATCTCCATCACAATGTCAGCAGCACGCATACTAGAGTCTACAGCTGGCTCATTGTCTTGTAGTTTTTACGTCATTCAAGGCCTTTTTAAAACAGATTCGAGTACACACAGAGGAGCAGAGGAACAGGCTAATGGAAACAGGATGCATCGCTACAACACTGGGAAGCCGAAGAGTGAGGCCTGTGAAAACACGCTGACACAACACTGAGCATGGGCTTGGTTTCCGTAGCACCCAGTTTGGGGTTTTGTTGCTTTTAAGGAAAACATAAAGAAGGACTGGAATGAAAATATAGCAAGGTGATAGGAATGTGAGGAGGAATAATAAAAGAAGAAACTGATTGATACAAGTTGGTGGATTAACTTGTAGAGACTGATGTGGCGGATATCTGCATAAAACTACCACCCCCTCCACCCCCAAACAATCAGATGAATAAGTAAGACAATGAGCAAAGACATCAGAGAAGAAGAAATGTAAAGATAAACAATAACCATGGGAGGATATGGTCCAAAACTTTAGACACTCCCTTTGTCTGTGACCACACAGTAAGAGTTTACATTTACAGCTCAGGGTTTATAGTACAAAAGAAAAAGCTTCCCAAGATGCTCCTTTAAACAATGAGCTATGTAAGCCAAACCAATTCACATTAATCAAGTGATCCTAAAAGCTTCCGAAGCTCAACTTACTGCAATAAACAAGTATTCATTTACAAGGAGATAGAAGAAGAGGCCTAAGTGAAGGACAATTTGATTTTCAAACGCAGTAATTATAAGTAGCAGAAAAAAAATCACATTTATTAAAAATGTTCTGCAGTTTCAGTCAAACTAGAAGGTAGTGCAGCGTTACGTACATAGAACCAGTCCGTTTACTTCTGGTTTTAGCCCCTTATCAAGTCTGGAGGAGCCCAAAGCACTTCAGCATTCATGCGCACAACCACAAACACACTGATGGTGGCAAGCTACTGGATAGTAGCCACAGCTGCCCTGAGGCTGCTTTTGTCAGACAGAAGCAGCCTTGCACCAGCGCCACCGGGCCCTCAAACCCCCACTAGCAGGCAAGATGGGTGAAGTGTTTTGCCCAAGGACACATCGACATCAACATTTGATCCGATTTTCCATCTGATCAAATGCCAAAACGGATCCAGGGCCTAAGACTCAATCTAGAAACCTTATAGAAGAGGTTTCTGGATTCAGCCTCTTCTATCCAGGATCTTATTCTTTTAGACACGATCCATATCTCATGATTTTGGGTGCAGCATGGTAAGCAGATCAACCAGTAAATCAAGATTGTTGCTTTATGACTCATTGTTCTTCGTCATGACAGACCAAAATAGGAACAGCATAAAAGATTCTCTGTATCGTATCATCATTCATCAACAAGATGACAAGATACCTGAACTTGTCTCCTCTCAAGGCAGAGACTGACCCACACCCTGGAGGGAAGAGTTTGCTTTGTTTATCCCGTGAACAACCATGGTTCTCAGATTTTCTTAAAATGTATCTTTATGGGTTAAAATTATACAAGGGCCAATGCAAGGTTTGTCTGCAGCAGTCAATTGTTTTGAGACACAATTTTGAACAAACTTATACCCAAGAGAAGGAGACACGATTATCTGGGCAACTTTGTTTGCAATAAAAATGCTTCAAATGGGGATTGTTTGTTATAATACTTCTTTGATTGCTATCTAATTCATAATAATTGAGCTTCAAAAACCGAAATCTAGAAAAGGGATGTTAAACTTAAAGATTCATTAAGACAGAGATCTCCTTTCAGATACCCTTAGAAACTATGAAAAAGGACAAGAAAAGCAAAAATGCTGATGCAAATAACCAGACCAGTCTTGAAGTTAAGCTCTCAAGGTCCTAAATACCTTGTGGGCTTGGAGGAGTTTGTTCTTGAAAGCGGATATTAAAATGTAATCTTATGTTTAATTCTTCAAACAACTTGTTTCTAATTTCTCTGTAAAGCTCATTAAATCTGCAATAAAATCTTTGTTTGCATTGAGTTTCACTTATAACTGCTGATGTACAACCAAGGCAAAGCTCCTTACTAAAGAAGGACAGTTCTTGAGTGAATTAGCAGTTCTTCTTTTTGCTCTCTTGATTTATGCGGTCATGAGCTGTCACGTTCCTGACTTGTACATGAGGCTTTGTACTTTATTACCCTATCAATCCCCTAACCCTATAAAAAATTAGCATGACACTATGTCAAACACTCATAAAGCACAAGTACAGACTGTGAGTAGCTTGTTAATCCAACAGAGACGAGTTCAATGAGATCCAACTTGACTCAGCCCACTAACACCAACAGTAATCATTCATTATGTAACTCATCTCTAATGTTTTTGTTCTGTTTGTTTGTGCTCAGAGTTAGTGGGTCACGGAGATACAACAATGAGAGGCTGTGCTGTTTTGGTGCGGCTCTGTGAAACGCTCTGAACCGATCACTTGAAAATAATTCAGGAGCTGCCCTTAAGACTTTTTCTGTTGCAGATTTATTTAATTGCCCTGTTGCCCACTACAATATTTTAAGTTTTTGTTCTGAAATTTATACCCATCTACCTTCCTCACACAGTTAGACTTACAAACTTTACAAGGATTTAAAAACAGTGGTCAGCTAAAAACTTTTTGATTCATTTTCAAGCTTTAAAGCTAGTTAATGCCTAAGCTACTGTTAGCGTAAGGTTAAGCTTACGCTAACATAGCTAACATATAATGCTGCCATGATTTAATGGGACAAAAATTGGATTTTGTTTATAGATTATGCCAGAACTATTCACAGCTGTCTACATGGGAATAACCACACTGGATTCTGAACTCAGGATTGCTCACCGAGCTATAATATTCCTAGTCTTGTCGTTTTTACAACTGGGAACCAGTGACTTCTTTTTCCACTGCAGAAGGCGCAGACCAGCTCTATCTGGACCAGATGAACAACTTTTGCATACGCTTACTTAACTGTATTTGTTAAGTAAGCGTATGCGTATGCGTAGTGTTGCAGAGAGAGATCACAGTAATACATGAAAAAAGAGTTTATTTTTATGTGTAAAGTGTGTAACAAATGATTGTACTTTCTGACATTACTTTTAAATCTAAACTTGGTATTGGATTGTTTTGGGACATAATCATTCATCAAAAATCTGTTTTAAAAAAAAAAAGATTTTATTGGCTCTAGTTAATTGACAGGGAAGTGGGTAATGAGAGAAGGGGAAGACATGTGGCAAAGGTCACCAGGCCAGGAATCGAACCTGCGACATCCATATCAAGGACTAAGGCCTCCTTAAGTGGGTTGTTCTTAACCCCTGCACCATAAATAGCACACCAAAAAGTCTGGTTTTAAAAGCAGTTTCATGCTTATATACAAGAACAGTAAGATTGGAAGCCAGGCCTGGGAGAGAAACTGATGCTAACAAAGACAATACAATTACTTAAAAAGCTATCTATGCTCCAATGCAAATTAATGGAGTGACAGTTTGATGGGGCTGGAGCAGTTATTGCTCAGCTGCCATTTAGTGCTACATTGAACAGTCTTGAGCGGACAGTAACTCTAGTAACAACAATAAACCATTTCTAAATCAACACAGATGATACTAATCTCACACTCCTTAATGTAAACTGTAGGTAATAGTGAACTACAACAGGCATAGGCATAGGGTTGGTAAAATGACACTGTGCTGGATATACATCCAGCACAGTGGATGTACTCACATCCACTGTGCTGGATGTGCTATAAATCCTTAGGAATAAATGTAAGTGAATTTTTTAAGGCCCATCTAAGTGTTTTAAGTTGAACATGGTATTAAGGGACTCAGAGACCTAATTCTCTTTGCCTCTCTTCAAAACGGGGAAGATAACAGAAGATAGGCAGATAGCAAGATACCAAGATACCTAGCTACCTGCCTCCATACCTACAAACAGGCATTTAGGTTTGTAGGTATGTAGGTCTTCTCTGTCCACGAGCAAAACCACGCTGACATTTGGCATGTCACATAACCTGTAACTTGCTCTGTTAGGTTTTTTTTTTGTTACTCTGAAGCAGCCGCATCTGTGTGGAATATGTGTTACGGTGTGAAAAGTAAAGTGCAGTTTACTGAAAAAGATAAAGCTAACAATCCTTCCCTGAGCTGTTCGCATCTGCCCTTCACACATCAATTGGACATGTGGCGCTCCAATCCAGCCAAAAACCAATAAAACGGGAGCTTAAAGTGAGAAAAGAATTAGCACAGGCAAGCTCTTCCTTGTTGGTTTTGTGGTTCTGGCAGGATGTTGGAACGTATAACTAGCTCAGCTCTCTTTACGGTTAAACCATATCTTTGATTTCAGAGAATTATAACAGCACATGGTTTGGCTTCGCAGCAAGACTAAATTATAAAGACCTTACTTTAATCTCCAATAAACTATTCAGTTCATGCCACACCAGATGGTTTTAAAATCTAAAACATTCAAAAAGACCCGAAAAGAGAAACTGATATTTCAAAAAGCAAACATAGAAGTAACAGCTGCAATCAACGGAAAATCACTGAAAGCACTGAAACGGGTATTGGGAAGCGTCTTACCATGGAGTGGCCCAAAGTAAAGACAGGAAGATGCGGGTGGCGGGACTTCATGAGGTCAATGTGCTGCAGGGAATCCCTGATGTAAATCTGAAAGTCCCTGATGTTCATCCTCTCTCCTTCACTCTGACCATGGCCAACTGCAAGATGAGACAGTGACAGATTAGTCAATATGCATGGTATTATTTAAAGATCTTTTATGCAAAAACATCAAGGCTGTGGTGGATGTTTAACAAATGGCTTTGCTCTAAGATTTTAATTGGCTTTTTATTAGCTTTCTCTCTCTGTTCCAGTGCTTCCAGATTGTTAAAAGGATGTAAAGAATGAATGAAAAAACATCGAGGGAAAGCCAGACTGATGAGGATGAGGGAAATTGTGGCTAAGATGATGAGGTCATTAGAAGAGATGGGACAGGCTAAATGGCCAAATAAGGCAAAATGAGCTGGGAAAGAGAATAAAGTCTGAAGCTGCCCTGGAGGAGAATCAGATGAGAGAGGGATGCAAAGTGGGCGAACAAAAAATAAATGAAGAAATCAAACCAGGCATAAAAAGAAACATTAACTTAAATTTACATTTTGTTAGCAGAGTACAGTGAGATGATTTGTGTGGAAAGATGCAAAGAGAAATCATCTGATGACTGGAATCTAACAATTTTCAGCTGACCATCAGATCGGCAACTTAAAAAACAAAAACAAATCTTTTGAACACACATTGCTACTAAGCTCGACTGCGTAATGATGAAATAAACTTTTTCAGCTTAGCGGGTGAAGAAAACTCAATGTAAGCTATTTTCAGAAACAAGGAGATGTTTAATTTAATGTTGGAGGAGCCCCAGAGATGAAAGGCGGTTTAAAGGAAAACTGCATTTTCTATGACATGCTGTCTGAGGTTCATTAAGGCTGCAATAGGACTTCAGCAGTTAAAAAAAGAGCTGAGTGCAGCAAAATATGCTTTAACCCTTTGAGTTTTCCTGGAGGATGTTGGATTTAAAAACATTAGCCGCCTTTTTCAAATCTTAGACCCCAAATAAAGATCTATATATTTTAGGAAAACACATGCAGTATTATGTTGCAGTGAGGCTCATTATACTGTCATAAAAGAGTAAAGACAGTTTATTTTGTCTTTGAAATGAAAAAACAGCAAATCCTTTTTTCTGGAGAGGGTTCTGTCACACACCCCATGTAACTTGGCTTGTTACATGGGGTATTTTTCCAGCCTAAAATCAAGGCTGGAAAATATATATTTTGAATGCTGTTATGTCTGCTGCATAGGTCTAAAGAGAAATCATCAGATCAAACATCTAAAAAAATCAGAGACCAGAAATTGGCATTAAAATCCTGATCTGTGTCTAAATCTAAGCACTTTACAAGACGATGCTAAAACAATGTTGACTGCTAACAGATGGAAAGTTTGTAAGACGGGAGAAACAATTAATCTCTGCAGGTTGTGAATGAAAAAGAGCTAACAATTCTTTATATAGACAGAAATACCCATGAGAGTGTGGAAAAGAAACGAACTCAATTGATGAACTCAGTTGGGAACTCCCTAAGGCGATGTGTGTTCCTGTGCATCTGTGTTTGCAGATGAAACAAAGTCTACAGGGACTCGCTCCAGTTCAGTATTTTTAATTTAACAATGTCATACTTCAAAAGGTGTCACTGTGCATATATGTTCAGAGTAATTCATCTTCTTTTATTGTGTTTGCCAGTGTTTGATTACTTAACCACCTCTTTCTCTGCCTTTTTTACTTTAAGAGAATACCATAAGGAAGCCAAGTGTTTATATTTAATGTGCAAATGATATTTATGTGCAACAGAGATTTAATTGAATTTAATTTCCTCCTGAGTTTTAAAGCTGTGATTTTGCTCAGAAAAACAGTTTTAACGTAATACATAAAAACCTAATACAAATTGCAGAACAGAATAGCTGCATAATCTGTAGCTGTTGGGACAATCGGAGTTATAACCCACAGCACTGGTCCGGGGCACTGTTGGGACCTAGCATCCAGCACAACAGCTGGGTTACTATGGATGCTGAATGCAAGCTGGTGGACAGATGTTGGTGTACAAGGAGTTACAATGATTACTTCCAGTCCTTCTACAGATGCTGCTCCCCTCCTGAAAACTGTTTGACCTCCTGATTTCTAAAGAAAGATAACACTGCATCCATATCCACACAATGAAAACACAGTTTCAAAAAAGTACTTTTTTTACTCAATATTTTGAGAACATCTAGAGAGATGTTAATACTGATCTTTAGCTACGCCTGTACTGTCAGATTAGTTTCAATGGACCCAGCCCAGGTATGACATTTTCACTAGTTCCACATCCAATTTAATACATGTCAGAGATTTTGAAAGTGTTTCTTATGTAAAAACTAATTTGGCTCAGGTGAAGTATGTGACTGAGCATTATGATTTCTGCCTTCCCTGTTGTTGCCATAAATAAAACATCTAACAACATTCACATTTAAACCACTTGAAGACCGTCCTGCTCCAACAAGAAAAAAAAAACAATTTTATTTATTGAAGCTAACAATAAAACAGTAGAGATGCATGCTTTTATCCCTATCTTCATACCAAAAGACGGGAACTGCAAGTTGTTTAACAAAAGACTCATGGCCACAAAATGGTAACCTGAGAAGTTGCCATAGTTCTGCTTTTCGTCAAAGCTTTTGGCGGATGTGAGATTGGTCACTAACAGACTGTGTGAAATGTTCGACATTCACTCACAGACCACTTCATTAGGTGAACCTGCTCAGGTGTTTGTTAACTAAAATAGAGAATCAGCCAATCACACGGCAGCAACGCAATCCACTTAGGCATTGAGATGTGATGAAGGTGACCTCATAAAGCTCAAACCAAGCATGAGAATGGATCAGAAACTGGACTGTGAATGTGGCATGACTGTCAACACTGGGCAGGTCTGGGTGTTTCAGAAACTGTTGATTTACTGGGAATATTACGATCCATCATCTCCTGGATTTACAAATGATCCAAAAAAGGAGAAAATATCCAATGAGTAGCAGATCTGTGCAGGAGAATAGATGGCAAAAACCATCTAAACAGTAACTCAAATCACTCAACGCGCAGTATGTCAAACCTTGAGGCAGATGGGCTACAGCAGCAGAAGACCACACAGGGTGCCACTCTTGTCAGCTAAAATGTGTAACTATAGTTACAATTCATACAGGCTCACCAAAATTGGAAGACAACAGATGGGCAAAATTTTGCCTTGTCCAATGAGTTTCTATTTCAGCTGCAACATTCAGATGGTAGGGTGAGAAATTAGTGTAAACAACGTGAAGGCATGAATCCATCCTGCCTTGTTATCAGTTATTAATGCAGGTGGGGGATGGTGTAGCATTTGACACACTATCTGGAAACTGCTGTTGGTCATGTCCATCCCTTTATGACCACAGATGTGGTGGATTTGCATTCTAGATGTCCAGATGACTATTCTGATGCAACTGTGTGATGTTGTCATGCTGGACCACAATTTCTGAAGAATGTTTCAGCCTTCAAGAGGAATCTGTGACCAAAAAATTACAACATTTCAGAGAGGCCCCACCCTCTGACAGCAAAGTGTGCCTGATAAAGTGCCTGGTAAATGAATGTATATGCAAGTGTTGATGTAAAGCGGCGTTTTAAGAAAACAAAGGATTAACCCAGCGTTTCTCAATTCCTGTCTTCAGGGACCGCTGACCCTGAATGCTTTAGATGCATCTCTGTTCCAAAACACCTGACTCAAATTATTGCATGACCTCCTCTTCATGCCACAGCAAGTCATTCAAGTGTGTGGCAGAAGGGAAACACTTAAAACATGAAGGGCAGTGGCTCTTTGAGGAGCGGTATTGAGAAACACTGAATTAACCGAAGGTCCAGAGAACAACAGGTCTGTGTCTTGTTGTGAACCAGTTCTTCGTGCTCTGACTGGTAGGACTGGAGAGTGTTTTGAAAACTTGTGCACAGCAACATGTTTCAGGAAGAAAAACAACTTCCATTGAAAGCTGCAGAGCAAAATCCTTTTCTCAAACAGGATTAGTTGGGTCCAACACGAATAATCTGTGTCAGCCAGAGCTGTATGCGACTACTGATAAACATGAGGGACACAGTGAGCGTGGGTGTAAATGTATGCATGGGCTTACAGTCCTGTGATTTGTGTTTGTCACTCACCGTGGTCATGAGCAAACACCAGGAGGGACTGTTCTTTCAGTCTCTGTGCAATTTCTTCATATGGCCCACTGTGTTCTCCCGCTCCATGAGCAATAAACACCAGAGCCCTGAGAGGAGATGAGAGGGAAAATGATTTTTTTTTTTTCTAGAACAGATGTGTGCGTGACTTCTTTTATCCCCTTCCTATTTCTTGCGTGCGGGGATAAATAGAAGTTTATATTCTGCATGGGAGTGGCATCCTTCCTCGATTTACTGATAATCAGGCTCTACAATGCGACAGCTTACGACTGGAAAAAACCTTAGAATCTCTCCCTGACAGGCACTGTGGATGAGCCATGGATGAGCCGCGGAGAACTGAAACGGACTTGCAGGATGATGGAAGAAAATCATGAGCAACAGCAGAAAAAGACAAGCTGAGAACGAAGCAGACTGTGTGTTCAGAGATAACAGCCATCATCCATCTGTCAGTCTGCCTGCCTCTACACACCCCTGCCTGCCTGACTCAAAACACACATATGAGATGCCACCAAAACATGGCAGAGCACATGAATTTAGCGAGAGCAGCAACTGTATATTCTTGCAGCTCTTTCAAGACTTTTTCAAGCTAAAAATGCAGATTTCAAAAATGCCCTGTTTAGTGAAGCAGTTTAAAAAGACTGTTTTTGTTTGAATACTCTTGCGGTACAAACAACAGATTTAGGTCTGGACTTTAACTGTGCCACTCCAGAACATCTACCCCGTTGAATTCAAACCATTTCTGTGCAGCTATAGCTAAATGCTTTGACTTTTTCATTGTGATCTCATCAGAGCAATTAACTTTCTTCCACTTGACCACAGAGTCTCCCAACTCTAGCTTCATCCTCATTCTGAATTTTCTTCAGCAGTGATTTTCTCATTGCCACATTCCCAGTAAGCTTTGAATGGTGAAGAACCCGGACAACAATTGTCTGTAAAGTTTCTCCATTTCAGCTGCCTGATGTAGGCAGATTTAGATATTTGGCATATTCCTTCCATTTTTTCATGAAATAATATTTTTCTATCCATCCCATGACAGATACTTTTCAGTAACCTTTTCTCTAATTTACTTGGAGTGTGCTTTTGTCTTTATGCTGTAAGGATATCCAGGAATCCCGATTAACCAGTGAGACAGGTTTCTTTATACTTCAATCACTTGAGACACAGTCACAGCACTCAGCTGATGTCTATTTCACTCACTGTGAGACTGCTAGCACCAGTTAACTGGACATATGTTTCATTAGACATCCAAGGAGATGAACTCTTCTGTACATATAAGACAACTTATTCTGATTGGCTGCAGACTGGCAGGCATGATATGTTATCAGTGATGTTAGATCACATTCCTCCTGCAGTCATCTCTTCATCTTCAACACCACATTCAATTTAGAAAAGTTCTCAGTTTGTATCATACTGTTAAAAAGACTCAAACATTATTATTATATTTTTTATCAATGGTTATCCAGACTTTCTTAAAGGTATTTTTTCTTTTTCTAGTAGGAAATATTAAATTATTTTCCGTCCTCTGAATCAAAAGGCTCCCAAACTACAGTTTTTACCAAGTCTCATGTTAGCGCACAACAAATAACATGGCAGTGAATTCAGGGGCTTTGAAACACCGCCCTGCAAATGGGGAATATGCTGGATTTTTATTCATAGAATGTGGCTTGTTAGGGCGACACTTAATTTTATCAAATGTTTTGCGTCTTCTAACAGTGCATACTAAGCAGGGGAAGCTGAGCGTTCCTTCTCTCAGAAGCATCAGTGGTGCTGAGAAGCCTGCAAGAGCTTCACTAATCAGCAGCAGACAATTAACCCAAATGCATTCAGCGACAGAAGAAGGAGGGGACAAAGTGAAATGAGGCAGGAGGAAAATGAGCGAAAGTGTTACGGGCGGGGTGGTGAGGAGGAGTGGAACAGTAGTGGCTGTTCATCAGGGGTTCGGTGTCACTCACAGCTCTTCCTCTCCTTTTTATAGGCATCCATCGCTTGGGGCTAAGACTTCCTCTGCACTTGTAACGAGTGAACTTGAGTGTGAATCAGTGTCTTTGTGCGACCATAATGTTCTGCAACACACAACCAGAGGAACTGCAGTATATTAGCGGGGGTAATTTGGCTTTGCTGTCAAGGCAACTGTAGTGAGCAGCATGCTGCAGATTCCATTTGTAATTTCTTTTCAAGATTTTCTCCATCCATAATTTCACCAAAAGGGTTTTTGATGCAATGGATGCCTCACATTTTATTTCGGTCCTGTAACAAAACATATAAAAACAATGAAATAAATCTTGTTTTCAGTTTATACGCTCTGAATAGTCGCATACTGGTTTCGTTCAGTAACAAACTGCAGAAAGATAGGTGGCGTGACCAAGATATCCTCAGTATGGTGGCTCAGCCACACAAAGCCACCTCACTTCTTCAGGCACTTTTCAACCATTTGCTTTTGTAACCCACGTGACCGCCATGACCCACCCACCTTCCCTTTAAGTTGCCCCGTTAAGCTCTGGGATCCTCATGTGTATTTCCGGGTTTCCACTATGCTGCTGCTCACTGTTGGTTGTCGTCAGATGTTAATAAAACAATCTGAAATCTCCAACTCTACTCATCACTGAACGAATTCATCCCTAAAACTCGAGGATCTGTGGTTGGGCTTTGTTGACGCCTGGTAAACCATCGGATGAACAAGTTAACATTGCATCCACCTCCTCAGACAATCCGTTACTTGACGGTCAGGTTTTTTTTTGTTTGGTTTCCCCTTCATCGACTCACGTGATGAGGAGGATGGCGAGCTACCCACACACCACCTGGTGGTAGGAAAACGAACTGACACTTTCCATTCAGGACAT
>CAEGAF010043929.1:0-31009 GCA_903067075.1 Micropoecilia bifurca | reverse complement strand
TTGGTCTCTCCAAATTGTCCCTAGGTGTGCATGGTTGTTTGTCCTGTATGTCTCTGTGTTGCCCTGCGACAGACTGGTGACCTGTCCAGGGCATACCCCGCCTCTCGCCCGGAACGTCAGCTGGAGATAGACACCAGCAACCCTCCCGACCCCTCTAAGGGACAAGGGTGCAAAGAAAATGGATGGATGGATGGATATATATGCTATTATATGCTATAATAATAGCTATAATAATATGCTATAATAATGCTATAATAATAGATATGATATAGTAATAATATATAAAAGAATATATATTGATAAGGATGTCAGGTTTTTCCACTATGGCCACTGCGGTGTTTCCCCGCACCGCCGCCCGCAGCCACCGCGGATCCTCTCGCGCAGTTCCCGCAGCGTCCGCCAGGCTAAACATTTTAGTTTCTCAAACTTGTTTCACCCATCGGACTGCATTTCCCATGAGGCAGTGGGGCTGGTTGTCTGTCCTACTAGATCCAGCAGGTGGCGCTCCCAGCTCGCTGTTTGCTGCTGCGGCTCATTTCGGCCTCGTCGCTCCTCGCCTGCAGACAGGTAAACCGAACCGGAACCCGAACCTGGACTCGGAATCCAGCCGGATTTAAACTAATTTACTCAGAAAGTGTTAAAAACTGAAGGAGGTAAAGAACTAAATTACAAACTTCTATTTTTAATCGGTTTCTTTTGGTTTTGAGGACAAAAAGTCCTGAATATACAGCAAACTTCACATGATCACTAATTACTGATCAGTGATCAGATGTGAAATCAATTAAATCAGTTTAAATCGTTTCATTTAAACCGGATGGAATGACCTGTCCAGGGTGACCCCGCCTACCGCCCAGAACGCCAGCTGGAGATAGGCACCAGCAACTCCCGACCCCACTAAGGGACAAGGGTGCAAGAAAATGGATGGATGGATGGATAAACCGGATGGAATGAAATGCTGTTTTAAAATCAACTTCCCGTCCTGGAGGTTTTTCAGAATACAAATATCAGCAGGTTGTGACTGAAATATCTGAAGTTTAACTGCATGCTTAATATTTATTCTGCAGGCTCTTCCACCCTTTGACTAGGCCGTTCCTGTGCCGCCTGTGTCTGCAGGACTCCTGGGCGGTTCTGAGTGCTAATCGGACCCGGATGGTTCAGCTCCATCAGTATTCTGGCCCCGTGGAGCCCTAATTTCATTAAGGGGCCCCGTTCGCCGCATGATTAGCACCGGCCGGGCTGGCGGGTCGGGAGGTCGCTGCGATGAGAGAGAACAACTTCATCAGGCGCTGACTGGCCCATAAATCATCGGCTGTTTTCTATAAATCATGGCAGATGGCAGGGAGGGGGGCTGAGGGGCTCCTGGGAGCCCGCCGAGCATGATGGGAAGGGGCCGAGGCGGGGAGAGGAGCGGGGTCACTTCCAGTTCTGGTGTTGGAGGCGGCTGCCCTCCGTTTAACGCTCTAATGTGGCTGTTTAATATGGAGGACCCCCCCGACCCCCTCATGACGTCATGAGGCCGGCGGTGGTGGTGGTGGTGGGGAGGGGGGGCGGGGGGGGGGTGATGCCGCAGTGCAGCATCTCTCCTCATCTTCCTGCTGAACGCCAGACTGTCCACCTGCAGGAGCTACTTCTGTCCACTAGAGGGCGCGCCACTTTTTAACATCTTTATTTTCTTAAAGGGAACGTAAATTAATTTTGTTCGTTTTTATGCTTCCATAAAAGCAGACAGACGGGTTTTGGTGATAAATTAATGTTTTTTTGGTATTTATAACGTTACCTAGCAACCCCAGCGAAGCTCGTTACCTAGCAACCCCAGCCGATCTCCAGCCTGTTTAGTGAGCTGGTTTGTCCGATATCTGCACTGTACAATGGCTGCTGGAAAACACAAGAGTTTTATCATTAACTCACCATCCGGAAACCACTTGCTGCATTCTAGTTGAGCCTCTAATTCTGCTTTTCAAAGATTTGCGGTTATGTAATTGCTTGAATGTGTGTTTGTAAATGTTGAGTTATTTGGATTTAAAGTGACAGAGACCCTAAAGTTTCTCAGGCAATGTTTATTGTTAGATTTGTCTTGACACAAAGACAAATCTAATTGTTTCTCTGATGGTGAATGTTATTGGCTATTTATTGGCTTATTCATTTATTTTTGAGAAACTTTCTTTGTTTACAAACAAACTAGGAGAAGAACATTATTAGTGGTATATATTAGTGGTATATACTATATATTAGTAGAATATACCACTAATATATATAATATATAGTATATATATTAGTGGTATATACTAATGGATTATGAAATAATCCATTAGTATATTAGCTGTGACTTCTGACCGGAAGAATCGTTTACACATGAAGCGCAACTGCGCTAAAAGCAAGTCTGTGGTATATACCACCCACAGACTTGGGTGGCATATACCCAGTAGCGCAACTACACATTATTCAGGGGGATGCGAAAACATAAACCCACCAGAGAAGGAACTTTAAGGAGAAGGAGCGAAGTTCACTCGCTTGCTCGCTCCCCCCCCAGACGGTGTTTTGGCGCCCCCGCTGGTGCTGCGCCCCTATGCCTTGCATACACTGCATACCCACTTTTTGCGCCACTGTATATACCACTGCTTTTTGTAGAAAAACAAAAAGCAGAAATTATGACAAATTAAAAATATTCAATGATCTACTTCATTCATGTGTTAAAACCTTTTTTGTTTATAG
Source organism: Micropoecilia bifurca (assembly GCA_903067075.1). Classification (NCBI taxonomy): domain Eukaryota; kingdom Metazoa; phylum Chordata; class Actinopteri; order Cyprinodontiformes; family Poeciliidae; genus Micropoecilia; species Micropoecilia bifurca. Next base: position 28,297 of record CAEGAF010043929.1, on the reverse strand, counting down.
TCTTGAAAATATAAAAAAAATATTTCACCAGGCGTTTTTGTCCAACACAGGAGGTTGCAGCACCTGTTAGCTTAGCTACAGACGAGTGTAAGGTTGTAACTCACTATTATTTAATCTCTGAAAACAAATATTTGTAAAAATATTAATAACTTTAACTTGTCGCTGCTCTGCCTTTAACCACATTTACCAACAGACGAGTTAACCGTGACGTCAGCCTGCAGTTCGTTTTTACAGACACTAGATGGCGCCGCTCACCGTACTGACTTACAGCCAGATAAAAAGTCATGTCGAAGTAGAAAGCGCAGTTGCGCTTCATGCGTAAACGATTCTTCCGGTCAGAAGTCACAGCTAATTTTAAAAATAGGTTTATAAACTTATTTTGAGAAATATAAATAGAACATAAAACTGTCTAACAGCAAAAAGGAACAAAATAAAATCCGTGGGTTAGTCAGACCTGTCAGTGATTAAAGCTTTTGTAATTATGTTGACTTGAAGATGTTAGCTTAGCCAGGTTGGCGTTGACCCCTGACCTCCCAGACTAGCCCGACTCCTCCTGTGAAGCAGGTGAGCAGCACCGTTCAGAGTTAGCTAGCTTAGCTACAGACGAGTATTGGCCTCCATTTCACCAGCATGTAGTGAGTGAACAAAAAGATTTATAAAGATTCATATATTTATCATGTCTCCTATGTTTTACCTTATTTACCAACAGATGAGTCAAAGTCAGCAGCGGTCATGACCTCTAACCCCGCAGACCAGCCTGACCCTGTGAACCAGGTGAGCAACACTGTTCAGTTAACTATGCTAACTAGCATACTTAACTAGCATCGCTGCAAGTAATCAGGGGATTTTCATGCTTCTTTGTTGTTTTTACCTTCACACAACAAAAATAAAAAAAATTTACTGGCAGAAATTCAAAATTTTTTTACAAATTAGTAAAATAAATATATTAAATATAGACTGTTTAATATTATTAATAGTGGACAGCCTCTTTGTCCGGATGGTTGAAGCAGTGAGTATCCTTACTTCTCCAAACCAGCTGAGTGGGTTTGGAGAAGTCTGCATTGTTTTATGTATATTTTGAGAAAAAGAATCACAGCAGCTGAAAATGTAACAAATATTTCAGTTTTGGTCCTAAATCAAAGTGAGTCTATGGGACTGAAAAAGGTGCTGGATTAAAGTGGACTAAACGGTGCTGGTGTGAACGCGCCCTTAGATCTGGCCCAGTTCTCCTGGATGCTTCCTCTCTGTTGCTAGATGTTTAGTCACAGTGAAGCATGGTGGTGGCGGTATGATGGTTTGGCCCTCCTGCCTCATACTGACAGTCTGCTGGACGGGTCGGTTCTGTCCATCATGACGGAGTCAGGCTGGAGATCTGTGGGGGTCCAAGGACGGATGGAGCAGCTCAAGGTGGAGCCTGTATCCAGCCGATTTGCTGACAGCCCCCTCCAGCCGCCTCGGCCCATCCCGGGTCTCTGCAGCCAGAGTTAATGCAAATTATGCTGTGATAATTCAATAACTCGCCGCCTGATGTGTCCTTTTTATTACCATGATGATCAGGCGGGGGGCGGCGGCCCGTCACCGTCCCACAATAAACACCATCCATCATCCTCGCTGGCATTAGCCGCTGACAGGCCGCACCGCCGCCGCCTGCATAATGTGGAGCCTCCTCCTGCTTCCTGTTCGCTCCACGCCGCATTGACCGGGCCGGACAGAGGAGGACCGGGCCGGAGCAGAACCTCCTGAATAACAGGCCTGACGCTGCAAAAACTAAAATGTTACCAAGTAGTTTGGTCTGGTTCCTACTGCAAATTTCTTATTACAGTTGAAATGAGACAAAGCTAACTGACAGGAAAATTTACAGCAACATGGAGGAGCTTGATTCAGGAAATATCTTCAATATTTCATTATATATGAAATGTATAATCAGAATTAAAATAGTTTTTTTGGTCACATTTAAATATTTTAAATCAGCAAAAAGCATCTTAACAAACCGCACTGCGAAAAGAATCTTATTTGGTTTCCAGTGTAAATATTTCATTTCATTTAAAATAAGACTAACCTAATTTACAGGAAACTTTTCAGCAAAATATTAGAGCTTCTTTAAGTCACTAATTCCTTAATATTGATGAAAAAGTTTAAGTTCCAGTGTCAGATTATTTCACGTATAAAATGACATTTTTCCCATGTTATTGGTGAAATAATTTACCAGTGGAACTCAATATTTTACAATACAAGCTCATATTTCCACGGTCTTATAAAGAGTTATTTTTTATCTTATTTCTCTTGTGCTCGCAAATCAGCACTAGATTAAAAATACTTGTTAGGATTTAGTTACAGAAACTTTGCAATGTAAAGTTTATTTATCTTTAATGTTCAGGTTTCAGGTCTGATTTTAGTTTATCAGTTTTTTTTCTGTTCATCTGGAGAAAATTACAGCACCAAATTATTAAATTGTTGGCTTAATCCAATATTTCATAGAATCAAATCTTTATGGTTGTTTTAAGAATTAAATTTGGGTCCAGATAGAAACACATAAACAGTATAAATATTTATTTAAAGTGCTCTAAGCTCAGTAGGAACCAGACAAAGATACTTGGTGAGTTTTAGTGTTTTTAGTTTCTGATCTGCAGCTGAATCTCCCTGTAACTCCAACCGAACGTCAACTTCTCTGGTTCTAACTCCTGATCAGGTCCAGACCCGCTCACACGTGACCAGCTGTTAGACGACACCTGCTGCCTGACACCTGGACGGGTCCAGCATACGTTCAGGTGCCGCCCGCTCCTCAGAGGGGCCGGGGCCAGAGCGGGGGGAGCTTTAATGAGGACCTCCATCCCGAATCCCTCCAGAGAGCCGGGACCTGCCGGAACCTGCAGGGCCCGGCGAGCGGCGAGGCTCCGGCTCTGACCCTATTCAGCTGCCGCTGGGATCCACCGCCTCAACCCAACCTGTCCTTAAACCCAGAGAGCAGCGGCTCAGCGCCGCACAGAAACTTAAATTACCGCCGTCCTGCTAAACAACACGAAACGATCAGAACGACCCTGAAAGCATTCAGAGCTCTGAAAACCATGAAACTAAAACAAAACAGAGACAAAAACCTGACTGAATAAACAGGAAACCCAAATAGACACCAGAGAGGAGAGAAAAAGATTTAAAGGGGAAAAAGAAAAATGTCTTGAAATCCAATAATGAACTTAAATTAATATGATGGAAATTTAAAGGAAACAGACAGCAGAGGCATCAAGATTTCATAAAATATAAAGATTAATATGAGAAGAGAAACTGAAGCAGTTAGAGACGCAGCAAAATGCAGACGCAATGAAAATGATGAATATGAACCAAAAATAATACATTATTATCAATAATTCTGATTATTATTGATAATAATGGGCATAATTTCTACTATTGTGTTTTCTCTATGTCTAGTAATCAGCATTATTATTTTTCCTTATCAGCAATAATAATAATTATAATAATTAAAGCAATTGTTTCTGTTCATCTGGAGAATTGTAACAATATTTAACAAAAGTGTAAACATTTTGAAATACAACAATAAAAGTAATAAGAAAAACATCAACAATAATAAAAATAAAATAATACAGTAAAAATAAAAATAATGAAAATAGAATATAATAATAATATAATATTCAGAAATGATAAAGAACCAAATAAAAACACCTGAATGATAAATTAAATATTGGAAATAGTGTGATGATGATGTTGATGATGATGATGATGATGATGGTGGTGGTGGTGGGTTTAGTGACTAATGAAGGACCAGAGAAACTTCGTGATGGAATGACTGAATCCCCTGGGCGTACTGACGGTCGCCATGGCGACCCGTTGAAGCGTGTGCAGGTGAACTGGTTGAAGGTTGCTGGTTCCAGTCCAACCAGCAGACCTTTATGTTTGCGCCCTGCCCCTGTGGAGCCGGGTCAGAAACCCCTCCAGCAGATGGAGGCTGTTGGAAAACAGATGTTATTCTGCAGCAGGACAAACTATGAATATGGATGATTGATTGGTTCAGGATGCAGAAAGCCTCGCTGCTGATTGGCTCTTCAGTTTCCTGCTGAAGCTCAGATTAGAAGCTATAAATATTCTTCATGGTTACTGTTCCTATTATTGTGTCTAATATTTAATTGCTGTTTTAATTTCATGCAGTAACTCATGAACTGGTTGATATTTCAGAAACCAGTAACAAACATTACAGTTTATCGAGTTTCATCATAAAATCACCAACACATGTTGAATATGTTCCAGTTATTATGGTTCAAACTCTACCGCCTCTCTAACCAGCTGGGGTTTTAGTCTCGGTGATTCGGCTGTTTTGCAGCTTTCTGGCGGTTTGTTCTAAGGGTTTGACGGTTAAGAGGAAGCAGCTGAAGGTTTATAAAAGTTAGATGATTATTAACTTGAGAAATGTTTGATTTTCTGGAAGCTTTTTCAATCTGGTGCAGTTCATTTCTGAGTCCACAGCTGATAACAAATCTGTACTTTTCCCTCATGTGACATCACACCTTACTGCCAACTTGCAAAGTTAGCTTAGCTGATGTAGCTTTGATCTGCTAGCTAGACATGTAGCCTACCTGTACTATAATACATGATGACTCACTCTGTCAGTCATCAGAACCTCATTATTCACATGAAAACGTTGTTTTTGGTGCTCTGTAAGTCGTGGTTCATGCTTGACGCTGCGCTTCCCTACCAAGATGGCGCAGATCACTTCTGGCTCAGACCTGAGGGAACTTCGTATATTCCCAGTAAAACTTGTGTTGCATGTTTGAATCTTTTGGGTAAATTGTCCAGCGTTGTTCTGCACCAGCCGTTGGTAGATCAGCTGTTGGTGGATCAGTCGTTGTTCTGGATCAGCCGTTGTTCTGGATCAGCCGTTGTTCTGGATCAGCCGTTGTTCTGGATCAGCCGTTAGTGGATCAGCCGTTGTTCTGGATCAGCCGTTAGTGGATCAGCCGTTGTTCTGGATCAGCCGTTAGTGGATCAGCCGTTAGTGGATCAGCCGTTGTTCTGGATCAGCCGTTGGTGGATCAGCCGTTGGTAGAAGGCGTCTCTGTTTGGTCCAACATTTCTCCTCCGTATAGCTCCATTCCTCAGGATTATTCATTTGACCTGAGTTAATATGAAGCAGCCAATGACCCACAGGGCTCTTCTCCGTCTGCAGGAAGGTGGCCGTATTGAAATGAGGAGTCCGGCCTTAATAATGCATTCGTCCCTCAGGGGCCACCCAGGCAAGGAGAAGTCTTCCCTTCTGGAGGAAATCAGAGTTTCACTTTAGTTTGAATCACCTTAAAACGCCTGCAGCCTTTGACTCGCTGCTGTTTTCGCTCTGAGATGATCGGGGTGATGCCGGAGTCGTCAGACGTGTCATGGTTATCGTCTCTGCATCTGGACGGCGTGCTGGGCTTCCTGACAGGCCGTCATCCAGCAGCAGACCCAAATGGAGACAGACAGACTCCTCAGCTGCCAGTTTGACCACAGATTCCCAGATTAATGCGTTGCTGCAGTGGTGGGGGAATTTACATACCAGTCTAATAGAAACGAATGAGACATCAGCGAGCGGCCGGCGTTATCCATCATCGGCGCTGACACCGGCTCTCAGCCTTGTTAGACCGTCACATGTGTGATAATAAGGCAATAAGGAGCGCAGGGAGAAGGATGGAGGAGGTCAGAGGAGGAGGAGGAGAGACTCCTTCAGCTCTCTGCTGCTCCCATCAGCTCTGCTCCTAATTAGGTCCACTTCAGTCCTCACTGCTTCTCTGATTCAGAGCGTTAGGAGGTTAAGTACCAGTAAAGAACCTCAAAACCAGTTCTAACATGGACTGGGAGCCACTGCAGACACTCTGAAACCAGTGAAGTGAACTCGATCACTGCAGTTGAAATATCAGGGGCTGCGCTTCCATTAACCATACAACAAATTAAAATGAAATTACAAAAATAATTTAGCTACATGAAAACACATGAATTTTTATAAAACTCAAGTTTTTGATCAATAGTTTTTATGCTGGGATGAGGTTTTTTAAATCTAAATAGATGGACTTCACAGAACTGAAATTGAAACAGTTTTTTCACGTGATTAACAGCCGGATGTTACTACTGGAAGAAACCATGAAGAAGAAGACAGTAAGTAGTCTTCTGTGTGGTTTGTTTTTTGTTATGGACTTTTTTGAGCCTCACCAGGTCATAAAATGTTTTGTGTCTTTCAAATTATGTTTTTATTATAATTTGCAGAATATAGACAAATATTTGTAACAGCTAGTGATTTATTATGTAAGTTATGAAAGTTTGAACTAAAGAGATTAGGAGAGAATAATTCTGGTTCTCCAGAAGTTTTTTGATCTGATTCGGTTCTTTGGTTCAGTGTTTAGAGTTGAGCTGTGAGTTTCTCTCTCTGAGGTTTGTCCTGATTCTGACCCGTTCATCAACAGATTATTGGCAGACTGGAACATGTTATCAGCATAACACTAAATATTAACAATTATCAGATTGCTATAGTTAAATAATGATCTGTTTACCATCAGAAATTGAATAGTTTATAGTTTATTTTTTCATTTCTCTGGGGAAATTCAGTTTAATGGCTCTAAAGAACCAACGACAGTTTGTTTTTAGTTATTTACAGTAGAGACGTGGATCTGCTGCTTCAGATTCACTTTATGCTTTCAGTTTACAGAAGGTCAGATCTGCTTGTTGGAGTTTCTCATACAAACATCCAGAACTTGGACATTTAAACCTGGTTTACAGTTTGTTTTATCTAACATTAATAAGTTTCACCTGTTCAGGATGAGCTGAATCAGCTGTAAATCAGAGAACCTGAAGGATGAGGAGCAGAAACCCTGTAGAGGTGTCGCCCCCTGCTGGCAGGTCCCTGCAGGTCAGCTGGAGGTCAAAGCCACTTGATTCCAGCAGTAATGGAAACCTGTCTTACATCTTCCTCAGCCAGTTATCCCCTCCATAAAGCACGGTGCTACTGATGCATGATCCCTGCTAGCTTCCTGCTCTTCTTGGCTGCAGCAGCCCGAGGCGATGCCCCCCTCCTCCACTTCTCTGAGAGAATAAGGAAATCCAGTGGCAGGAGCAATCACAGCCTGCAGATCAAACGTATCCTCGGCTGAATTAACTGACACAGTGAAATCATTTGTTCCTGTGAGCGCTCGGCGCCTGCTCGCTCCTCTCAGCTGGTTTGTTTTATGTGGTTTCAGCAGCAGAGTCCTCTGGGCCGCTCTGTCAGAGCTAATATCGGACAGCGGTGAGGCGGAGTGCAGCTCTGCACACGTCGAGCCTTTTCCTCTCCGGTTAGCCTCCTTTTTCATCAGCGGAGGAGGCAGTGTTTACATTCTGCCGGCCGAGGGAAGGCGAGGTCAGGGGAAGTTATTTCAAAGAGGTCGCTGACTGATGTTGGACAAGAAAGGAGAGAGGAAAGTGCGTTGTCTGCACAGGCTGCAGGAGCGGGGCTTCAAAGACAAAAGTTTTCTTCCTGAATTATTGAAGCCAGTAACACTTTCTTCTCCCCAGGAAACAATCAGGGGATGAACTGGTGGAGAATATTTAGTTGGAGCCGGAACGGAGCACATGTAGCGTTATCAGAGCCGGGATTCAAGCCTGCTGGCTTCAGACCAGAATATGTAAACGGGTCAGAAACACCATGAGCCGGGCAGACTCAGAGCTGAAGAGGAGAGTCCTAGTCAAATCAAGATGTTCTCAACCACCTAGGAGAAGCAATTGATGCTGCTCTGCAATCTTGAGCACGTTCCAAGGTCCTTCTACCAGATTCTGCTGTGAAGCCCGATGTTGAGCAAAGGGATTTTATTCTGAAAGAGCCTGGAGTTCATTCATTGCTCTGAACTTGTGGATGTGAAGGAAAGAACCAGGAAGACAGTTTTAAAAAATCCATAATTCTTGTTTATTAAAAATGTACAAATTGTATTTACACAGAAAACAGGAGTAATGTACAACAGGAAGAGCTGCAGTCTAATGACAGATTTACATTCTGGTGAAGTCCTCTGCGGTTCCTGCCTCCAATCGCAGGTTGGTCACAGTCAATGTGTCATAAAATGATTCAGGAACATCATCGATGACCTCTGAACCCGTCGTCTTGCAGTCCAGGCTCATATTTCCACCAGCAGGCACTTCAGTAAGATCACCTCTGTTCCACGGCTAATTTTTTACATCATATTCACATCCTAAGGCAAGAACAGAAGTATGGCTTTTAGAGAAAAGTAGAAAATAATTTACAGCTGGATGGACAAGGACACAAGGGAGACAGATGAATTCAAAGCGCAGTTTTTAGTCCACAGTTTGATGTCCAGACCGTTAGCTAATCAGGTTGAGGAACTTGTTCTCCTCAGCCAGGGCGCTCAACAGTGAGCTCATGTCTCCGACGGCCATGTTTCCGGTTCCCGTTGGCACTGAGGGCAGCGTCACCGAGCTCCGGGGCGTCGTGAGGCGAGACGAATTCTGGGAGAAACTGTGGAGCAACCCTGGACTCAGAGTTCCTGACATGAGGCTGGACTGATCTCCATCGTCCAGCATACTATCGAAGTCTATCTGAGGGTGCTCAGGTACAGTCCTGCTCCCCTGGTTGTCGGTTGGAGCAGCTGGAGGAGAACTCACTAGGAGGGAACCGTGACAGTCCAGGTTCCCATTGGGCTCCAGGACTCGGATCTGGCCCGTGTAGAACAGAGCGTTGTCCTCAGAGATGTAAGGGAGTTCAGAAACTCTGCTAGAGGAGAGCTGGGAATCGTCTGGTTGCTGCAACACCTTCGGCATTGAGACATTTGGAGAGTTGGGTTCTATTGGTGGTCTCAGCTGGGTATGGTTCTGATTTCCAGTCTGGAAACCAGTCATGTTAGAGTTCTGCTGGTCTAAAGTCATGGTGGATGAATCACAACTCTCAGTTTTTATTTGCGCAGGCTGGAGTTGACCAAAGTCCATATCAGCTGGCTCCTCCTTACAGTGCAGGATGTTCCCACAGAGTGGATACGGAGCGTTGCCATTCCTGTCATACGAACTTTGACTGAACCTGTAGTGAGAGCTAGAAGCTTCATTGAGGTTTGAGGACTGCTGGAAGAGGTGCTGTCCAGGTTGCATGCATCTGTTGTTGAGGTTTTGGGCTGTTTGCTGGTGGGAGGTCCCACTGAAAGACCCAGAGTTCTGGTTCTGTTGGACAATAATCAGATTCCCATGTGGATCTAGCCTGGAATACTGCTGGGTGGTGTCCATGTTCCACTGCCTACTAGCAGCACCGCTGTGTGGTGAGGATGGACTCATGAGTGGACTCTTGTTCGCCCCATCCATCCATCTCTGATGGTACAGCTGCTGCTGGCCGCTGGTAGCTCCATAGAAATCTCCTTGACCAGAGGGATTCCCATTGCACCTTCTTGCCTGCATGGTGATGTCCTCCGAAATGCTCGCTGGTCGTAGTCTGTGAGGGAAACCATGAGGACTGACGTTCGGTTGTGCATATCCTGGCTGGGATAAGCGTCTGTGATCTTTTGCAGGAGGGGGATGAGGCTGCAGGGTGACCCTTCGGTTGAGTGAGACCATGCTGTTGAACCGATGTAGAGAAGGCTGGCTGAGAGGATCTAAAGGTCGCACAGGGTCACTGGCTCGACGGGGAATGTTGGAAGGAACTTCATGGGGCATCAAGCTCCGTTCCTGGCTGAACTGCAAGGATCGGAGGCTGTTTTTGGAAGAGTACTCATTGAAATCCTTCAGACATGATTGATCCAGGTATGGAAGGGGTGTAGGAGGTGCACCACCAGTTGCAGCAGCATACTTTGCTTTCAGTCGGTAGTGCTGGGCTGGAGTCAGGGTGAGTGGGCCGGCAAGGCCAGGTCCGCTATTATTCCCCTCAAACTGACTGGCCTGACTGGAGCGCCGAGAAATATCAGCAGAGATGGGGTCGTAGGAGTCAGCTGAGCTGATGTTCGTCAGGCGGTTGGCAGTAAACTGGGAAGTTTGGCTCGAGCGTCGACTGGAGAAACCAGGGGAGATGCCTGAGGAGCGGCGGCTGAGCATGTAGACTGAGCTGAAGGTGCTGGAAGTGCTGTCTCGGCGCTCAGAAAGGTTTCCCAGGAGAGTCATTTTGCCAGAGCCGGGGAAGGAGGCTGGATCTCCACACAGACTTGAATTTTCAAGGAAGGACCCTGACAACAAACAGAAACATTACCCATGATGCACAACCTCAGCAAATCTAGAACTAGTCTTGGAGTCAGGGAGTTCTTGCACTTTGAACTTTGATGATTTTGGCTTCTGTGTATTCAAAAGTCTGACATTAATTCCTATCATAATCCAGACTCACCGCTTGTCGGTATAGGCGGCAGCGTGGTCCCTTGATGAGTAGGGGGTGTTGGGTTGTTGGCCCACCGACATGAGTCCCGTACCGCCTTCAGCTTCTCCTTCTTGAGGTTCTCCAGGCACTGACTGCTGCTCAGCTGCTTTCTGAGATGGAGGCCGACCGCTGCGACCCCGCCGGAGAAATCCACGGAGTCCAAGAACGGCAGGTCGTCCAGCGCGCTGAGGTCCCCCAGGCTCCCTCCGCTGTGCGCCGCCGTTTCTACTCCACTGTCATTGTTGGTGCCAAGTGGTGACGGCTCGCTGCTACATGATGACTGACCGCCAGGACTGGACTGATGCATCTACCAGGAGAGACGGGAGCTACGCATTAGAGAGGCTGGGATAAACAGAAACATCTTGTTCTAAAAACTGTTTTCCTTCTGCAAAACAAAAGTGGAACAGTGGGGAAAGCGGCATGTTGAGCGGCCTTTTATCCTCCCCCGCCTTAATTGTAAATAATGAGTGTTTTCTGGGGGAGGGGAGGTGGGGCTCCACAGATTACAGGCTCTCTGAGTCTGTCTGTGAATTTAAAATGTGCAGGATGAAAGGCTGAGTGGAGCAACGATCATCATGAGATGGTTCAACAAAACACTCCACCATGCAGCTGGAGGAGACTGCTGCAGGTTTCACTGCCTCTCATTCCTCAACACATCTGTGGGTTTTATCTGAAAACTCCTTCATTTCTCTAGTTTCACCAAAACAGGAAGCAGACCCTGGGTCACATGGTTCCTGATGCAAAGCCAAGAGGTTCTAAGGAAGAAGCAACACTAATAAAGCAAAAATAATAAATATTATATCAAAAATACATAAAGTTAATGCAGTGTTGTGTAAATCAGTGAACATACCCCCTGCTGCCCTATGAAAAGCTCATTAAAAAGGAAAAAAGCTTCATTTAAATAGAATTTCTGAGTGGAACAGAAACTCTGATCAGTTCAGATTAAAGGCCTCAAACAAAACAAGCTTTTATTCCTTCATCCTTTATCCCTTTGTTCTTTCATTTGGTTCCTATATTCTTTGTCATTCTTCTATCAATCCTGCCTATTTAACATCCCAAAATGGAGATGGATGGGGAAAGACCCAGAACCTTCTGGAGTGTCCGGTTCTGCCTCCAGGTCTGGGAACGCTTTGAGAAGCAGGAGAATGTCACTGGCGGAAAGAAGCTTCTGGGTTTTCCATCCAGTCTCAGAAAACTACCTGAGGTTATGAGTTGAAGGTAAAATGCTAGATGTCCTTGAAGCATGGGGTGAAATGGTGAGTGGTGACAGTAATCCAAGGTTAGCTCACCTTAGTAAAGTCTGTCCGTTAGGAAGAGTAAAAGCAGAAAGACATGGAAAGCATCAAGCATTTGGTTTAGTTAACTCCATGGTTCACTCTGCACGGCGGTGGCATTAAGACAAAGTTTCATCAGACTGTGTCATTCTCACCACAGGGTTTTCTGTCTTGATGGATTTCACGTGCAGGTATTCCTCCGTGACTCTGGGGGAGCTGTTCTCCAACAGCTTGTCCTCCCTGTGGAGCCTGGCGGCTCTCTCGTTCTCGCCGTTCTCCCTGGGCGGTCTGGGCGGCAGGTCGCTGCGCTGCCTCTTGGTGACGTGGGCCTCCGGCCCGTGAACCGTCTTCACGTGCTTCCTGAGAGAGCTGGGGTCCGTGTAGCGCTTGGTGCAGCCTGGGATTTTACAGACGTATGGTTTCTATGGGAACAAATTATGTTCAGTTTATTTATTACACACAAATATCATCTTGAGGCAATTTTCAAATAAAATTATTTTAAATTAAATCATATATATTCCAACTAATCCTAGTTATCAAACAATACAGAAAACTTAATTATTTAAAGTAATTAATAAAGGATGAAAACAAAAGACTAATTTTTTTTTGTTTAAGGTAGCATTAAAGCTACTGTTTATAACTTTAGTTTAAAAAAGACATTTTACGTTGAATGTGAAAAAATCCATTTCCTCTGCCTTCTCCCAGTGCTATTTAGAAACAACCAATCAGAGGCAGGAGGCGGGTCTCAGTGCTGTCAATCATACCTCTGTATGCGCTCTACTTCGCTGCAGCTAGCATAGCCACCGATGACGGCGGATAAATGGTTTTCCTTTAACGATAGGTTGTTTCTCTGCTATTAACACGTTTAGCAGCGAATTCACGAGATTGATTGACAGCACTAAGCCCCTCCTCCTTGCTGTGATTGACTATTTTTGATGGGGAGCATTGTGGGTTTTTTTCAGATAGCAATAGCAGTTGAGAGAGGAGCTGGAGGAAATTGATCTTTTAACAGGTTATCTGTCTCATAAACCATTTCAACAAATACATAAAAAAACATTTTTTTATAACGGTTACATAATGTAGCTCTTAAGGCTACATTTAGACTATCACCTTCAGTGTCAACATGAATGTTAAACTTGCGATAATGATGCTATCGGTATTTCATACTAAATCAGGTAAATAGTCTGATCTCATTTGATGACTGGAGGAAATGATTCAGTTTCTGGATCTCTTGTATTTTTGTAACATTCAGAACCAGCTGCAGCGGTTCTGATCCGAATCTTCAAGTCTTCACAAATGTATTCCTGTCAGTTTTTCAACTACTTCAATCAGTTCACACATCCAGCAGTGTGAGCAGACCCATAATGGATTCCGTGTGAAGTCCCAGCCGCCTGTACCTCGTTGGAGTGTGTCCGGTTCTGGTGCTTGGCCCGGTCCGAGGCGTTGGAGAAGGCCTTGTTGCAGCCTTCGTGCTCGCAGACGTAGGGTTTCTCTCCGGTGTGTGAGCGCAGATGGGTCTTCAGGTTCTCCAGGCGGGAGTAGGCCTTGGAGCAGCCCTCAAACTGCAGAGGAGGTCGTTAGAGAGAAAATTCATGTCAGGAAAATCCTTCGATTCTCTGAGTGTTGTTGACTTTCTCTGTTTTCCTCTGAAAACAACGAGGAGCTGAGATAACCAGAGGAAACATCGCAGATCAAACTGCTCACCAATTTGTTCACCAACATGCTCCCTTTTCATCAGACAACTACCTTTTCAATTATTTAGATTATTTTCCAGCAGAACTGTTGAATATTCTGTTTTCCAGAATATCTGAGGAGATTCGGCCTTTATTTACCTCGTTAGGATCCTAAACAATCATCCTGGAGCCCAGAAACATCTGATCTCATAAGTTTCTCTGTTTTTCTTCTTTTAAAATTGGATCAGACTCAGAAAGCAAGAAACACAAACACCAGATTGGCTCCTGGTCACCATTTATGAGTAAAGCTGCTTTGTTTATTACTAAAACTCCTCGACTTTAGAGGCATCTTCAGAAACGATCTGATTCTTAAAATAACTCCGGATAACAATTTATATCTGAAAGCATTTCTGTGAACATTTATGTTAATTGTTTTAGTTATTTTCTTGTCACTGTTACTCTAAGTGTTTTGCACAGTGATGCTATTTGACATGTTATTGTTTAGCATTTGTGAACTAGCCTATTAATGTTCCATAGCGCTGACTGGCTGTAAAGTTATTTCCATTGGGCGTATGAATGCATATTAAAACACATTTGGTGTTTGAACTGTTAAAATAAACAGCAATACAGCTAATGTCAGAATTATTATCCTCCCTCTGATGTTTTAACAGAAATGACTAAAACTTGTTCTGCTTCTAAAATATCAGAGATAAAATCAGTAAATTTCAAGCTTTATTTAAAAAACTGGTTTTTTATGTATTTGTTGAAAGAGCCAGGAGGCGGGGCTTAATGCTGTCAGTCACCACTTTGCTTTCTGGTCGCTGCAGCTAGCATTTTGCCATGAAGGCTAAGGCAGTGATGGCATATAAATGGTTTTCCTGTTACGGTAAATTGTTTCTCTGCCATTAAAACATTTAGCAGCGAGTACATGAGATTGACTGACAGCGCTAAGCCCCGCCTTCTGACTCTGATTGGCTGTTTTTGGTGCGTTTTTTTAAGACAGCAACAGTAGCTCAGGGATGAGATTATCTGTCTCAACATGATGATAGTTTTAACAAGAACATTTTTATAAAAGTTACAAACTGCCGCTTTGTGTGATTTCATCAGGGAGAGAATAATCCTGACCTGATGGGTGTATTAAAAAACCTCTATTTAGGACAAACATTAATCTGATGTTAATAATGTGGTCTTAATAATCTGATGTTAACAATCTGAGGGAGCAGGATCATGGATGAACTCCATCCTGAGCCTCAGTCTGCTCAGCAGCAGCACCAGCCCCATGTGAACGCTTGGCGTTGTTTAGGGCGGTGCTGCCCCCCAGGGGCTCATTGGGGGCCCGTCCGGGAGCGATCCGTTACTCACCGTGCATTTGTGTGGTTTCTCCCCCGTGTGCCGGCGCATGTGAACCACCAGCATGTACTGCGCCTTGAAGGGCTTCTGCTCCCGCGAACAGTCGTCCCAGCGGCACACGAACTCCTTCTTCTCTCCATGGATGTGGTCGTTATTGATGTGCTGGGGGGACACAGAGCAGGGAGAGATGAGGGCGTTCTGCAGAGGGGGTCCGCTCTGGACCGTCAGCCTGGATGTTTCTGGAGAGATCAATCTTATCAGAGCAAATCCCTCCGGAGTGCCGCGGCACATGCTGCTAATGAGTCCTGACGCTCAAATCTTTGGGAACCAGAGAACCGATCTGACAGGGTGGAGGAAAATATGATGATTTTATTTCTCACTTCAATCAGTGCTGAAGGAATCAACAGCAGTAAGATAGATGCTGCGTTTGAATCCAGGTCAGACTGAATCTAAAACTACTTCCTGCTTCCTTTCAGAAAACAAAAAGCTGCTGCTTCACTTTGGACCAATCAGAGCAGGAGGCAGAGCCAAAACGACCTGCAGGTACTGAGAGAATGGATAACCTGAAGACAGGAGAGGAAACTGAAATAAACTGGAAATTAATTTAAAAAAAGTCAGATGATTATAATCTCATAAATCTGTCTTTTTTCGGAATTATAACTTTAAATCTTGGACAATTTTTTTTATTTTTAAAAATCGTATAGATGTGAGGTTTTGAGTTGAAATGATCGGACGGGAAGCGTCTAATCTGAGGTCAGATTGAGCAGATTAGGAGGTGAAGTCATGAGGAATCCTCTAATGTCCTAAACTGGAGCAGATCTTCAATCTTTAATCAGTAACTGATGTTTATAGATGTGGGGAAGCAGCGAGATGACAGAATAAAGTGTTTGTTTGAGCTGAAACAGCGAAGCTGAAGAGCTTCGTACAGAAAAGTGTCGCCTGTGGATTCTGGTCTGGCTAGTGAATGACTGGAGCCGTAATCCGTCTCTCTTTCTGCCTGACTGGAGGCCAGGAATGTTGCAGAGCTTTTTACCCGAGCGGCTCGCTGTGATGGGAAACTGGAGCCAGGAGGGCGTGTCCTGAAGCTCCTCGGCTGACCGATGAGCTGAAACATGAGCGGACTGTGTGGTACATACATGCACCAGCTGCTCCTGCGTGTCGTACTCCTGGCTGCAGCCGTCCCAGTGACAGTTGGTCTCATAAACGGCCTCGGCCTCCTGCTTGCACTCGTCTCGCTCCACGTCCTCCTTCAGGTCCTGAGCGCTGCTGTACTGGTTCTGCAGAGAGTTCAGGTTTTAAACATGTGTTAGAGATTTCTCTTAAACAGAAAACTGACGTTTCCTCGCGTTTCATTTAGTATTCAGAGTGGGTTAATTACAGATTCATCTGGAAACGTCTCCATGAAGCTGCAGGAAAGTTAAAGAGGCAGGAATCCGATGTGTTTGGATTTTGTTAACCACAAACTAACACATGAGACGTTTGTTTAGGACTCTTTATAATTTAGCAACATTACAGAGTTTCTGCAAGTCAGCAAGATGAAATCCGGCTGCAGCACATTTTCCTGCAAACATTTCACCAAAAAGAAATGAAGCTGAGATGTTTTAGGTGTGCAGATGAATCTAAGGTGTTTAGACTCTATCTGCTGTTTACAAGTATGTAAAATATATATTTTCTGGCTATTTTAAAATGCCGAATAAATAATGTTTTCAGTTTTTCAATTTTTTCAGTGTTTCTTTAAATAAAGATTCTAGATACGTTTTCTCTCTAAAATGGCCTCAAACATTATTTATTAAATTATTCTTAAATTTCAAATAAAAAAAGTTCCTTTGTTTCTAAATTTTCTCTCCTTGGTGTCTGATTTCTGCCGGTGGCTCGGTGTGTCCCCTTCGGGTTCCTGTATGGCTCCACCAACACAAAGAGCTGCAGCTACACACCAAAACACAATGTGCTGACGGCAGCATGCTTCTTTCTGCCCCCCACACACACACACACACAAACACTCTCTCTCTTCATCAATTCTGGTGGCCCCAAGACGACTGTGCTCGGCGCCGTCCCCATGCATCACAACCAAAGCTGCCTCGCGACCGGAGAGCAGCCGCAAATTTGTCAAAAGAAGAAGAAAAAGGCTCCTCAGATGACAATAAAGCCGGGCCAATATTTCATGAAAATGAAGTGCTGTGGCACAGTTTACTGTGGCCAGGCGGGGGGGGGGGGCAAACAAATGGATGTAAAGCTGTTATCATGTGGAGTTTTTCTTTATCTGAGACCGGTTTTACATGGAGGTCACCAGAGGCTGTGGCTCCCGGGGGCCCGGATGCCATACTTCTGGAGGATCACAAGCTGTCTAAACGGCGTCCGCCGCTTATCAAGTTGCTCTTTATCAAAATACATGTTCCACAATCAGAAAGTCCTCTTCCCATGTTGGTAAAACCCGTCCTATGGACTCCTCTAAGGCCCCAACATACTACAGGCTCAAAGTGGATGTCCGCCAGACATTTCCACGCAAAGAACCATTTCTATCACTGTGTACTTGATGTCGCACAGTAAACGGTGATCACAGTAAACAGTGATCACATCCAACTGTTTCACATCAAACTGTTTCGCATCATGTGACACCGAGCTGATGAGGTTGAGAGTCAGTGCACCGACTCAGGAGGCTCACAGCATGACTGCTGCTCTCTGCCCCGCCCTGACAGGGGAAAAGATGGTCCAGGAACCCAACGAGCTCAACAAACTTCTATCCTTTAGAATGGTGGGAAAATAAAAGAATCTGTCACGAGAAACATGGGGAATCCAGGGTTTCCCCCAGAAAACCTGCTAAGCCTGGCAGTTGGGCGGGGGCGGGGCGCGCGATTCAATCAGGGGTTTTCCCCGACTGGGAGCTTAACGCTGAATGTGACAGGCAGCCAATCAGAAAGCACGGATTCTCCACCTGCTTTCTGAGGGGAAATTACAGAGGGGAATCCCAAACAGCTGAAACGGTGCAACTCTTAGCCTGGCGGCAGGGCTAGCAAAGCATGGCGGGCGCCATGCTTATAATACACTGGGGGAAACCCTGGAATCGGTACATTGTCTACATTGTACCGATGTAGGCAATGTACCGATTGCCTATATGGATACAGTGTATTGATGTAGGCTTTGCTGTTGTAGCAATAGGTACACTTGACTATGAAATCCCAGCCATGCGGATCACAGAGTATGCACAGTACGCCTGAGGACATGGAAACCTTCAGGCTACAGTCCAACTCCCCACAGGGCCAATCAGGAAGCCCCATCGTACCGGTGACAGAGGAGATCCCGGCTTCAGGCCGTCCAGCTCCGCCTTCACTTTGGACCGTTTGTTGATGGGATCCACCGAGCTGCTGACAGCAGAGTCTCCTCCGTGGTTCTGAGAACAGAATGAAGGACACAGCCGACAGAATGAGAAGACTGATCAATGACTTGTATCAACTGATTTAAGTGATCATGGCAGGGTGATCTACTGGCAGAAGACCACACCAGGTACAACTCCTCTGGGCTTAGAGTAGGCCAGTTTTTCTGAAATCATTATATTTGTTAGCTTGAGATTTCCCCGTCCAGGTGATGCTGTTTGGACCCTTAGGTTTGACCAATGATTATCGATTTTCAGCTCCACATCCACTAACGTCTCATCACGGGTTAAAATGGAGGTTGAGTTGTTGCTGTTCGAGCCTTCAGTGATATAAATCCTTGGGCCAATGAACCAATCCAATTTGCTGCCAATCAAATCGTTTGCGTCCAATGCCCGGCCTGTTCCACCTATAAGGTGTTCCCAAAAACCAGGAATGATCTGCAAATGGAGAGGATCTGATGGGTCCACAGTCAGATGCCTCTGGGTTCCCACTCTCCAATTAGTCTCAGTGACTTTAGGCTCTTAAATCTGAATTCCTGATCATTGCTTTTGTGTTTGGAGCGTTCAGTTTCTTTAGCCTGAAGCTGCATGGAGCAGAAATGTTCTCAGCTGACAGGAACCATCACCTGGGATGACGTGATTTTCCTGTTTATGTTTGACAAAGAGCAACATAAACTCACGTCAACAATGACGCCATTCACTTTACGATGCTTTTACTCTGTAAAATGTTTAGAAAGGAGACATGATTCTTTCCCACGATGTTCTCCCAGTGAAACCATACAGGATCTCCACAGCTGATAAAACTATAATCCATAAACTCATCTATTGGTTAAACCGTTGTATAATCATGTTTAATCTGCTATTGAAAGTGACCAGTGATCACAGAATGACCCTTAACCTCCTGATCTAAAGGTCCTAGTTGATTTACTGTTTACTGAAGCCGACACTATAAGAAACTCTGAGCTTCGGTTTGTCTGCCAGGGAAAGTTTCATCCTACTCCTGTACTCTGCTCAGGCAGGACTGATGGATATAGAGGCTCCAGTGTTGCTCTGCACCAGCAGGAGGTCACATAAGATAATTCTGGTTGGGTCTCTTTATCAGAGTCAACTGGCCCAAACGTATTTTATGTACTTTTGACGACTTAACTCTTAAACTCACAAACTGTAATGCAAAGTAAAGTTTTACTCCGTAGTTTGAGACGACTGGGACGGACAATGGAACCAGAGACTGACTAAAACTGACATTTCCTCTCTCAAAACCTAATTTTACCTTCAGTTCCTCCTTCTCTCACATCGTATTGAGACTGAATCAGAGTTAGAATATGAAAACCAACCGCGTGGGAGCAGAGGAGTCCTGGGTCTCCCCCACTGAGAGTTTGCCTCCGAGGTGGGTGGGTGGGTGATTTTTTTATTTCTTTAGCCACAAATCATAACATAGAGACGGAGTGTGGGACGGACATCAAAAGAGACAATGACAAACAGAATCAGCAGTGAGAACAAACATTTGGTAACCGGAGCTGCAAGATTCAAGGCTTGGATAAACGGTTGTTTTAGGAGTTTGCAGCATGACGTCGCTGGAGGACGGATGGTAATCAGAGAGGTTTATCCTAAATTACACCGACATTCCTTCTAGTCCAAATGGAGCTCGTTTTCTACATTTCATGTAAAACGGGCTCTTACCTTGGAAGACACGTCGTTGTTGTGGGTGGAGGTGGGCAGGGAGGAGAGGCCGAGGCCCGGCTGGCGACTGGAGAAAGTGGGTGGAGCGTGGACGAGTGGCGGGTTGTGACCGAAGGCGCTGAGGCCGCGCTGCTGGGACAGGAGCTGCTGGTAGGCCATGGAGTTGATGGGGTGAGGGAAGGGAAACGATGGGCTGCAGCATATTGGAGAAAAACGTTACATTTATTTCATTTACAAGGAATTTGAGTCAACAGCAGTACAGAAACATCCTTTTAGTAAGCTGATGGAAATATGAAAGAAATATGAAAGAAGATGGGTAAATATCGGGATGAAACGAAGGAATGATGAAGATAATCAAGGAAACATCAGGGATGAAGAAGTACTTGATTTGATCACAAGAATGATGTGGGGAATCAAAATCTGAAGCTAAACTACAATAAATGATTTCTGTCTCGTTGTCTTTTTCAGGTGACTCGGTACCTGAGTCCCCCGACCGACAGGTGTCCGTAGGAGCTGCTGGCGGCTGAGCTGGACCGGGAGTTGTTGATGTAGGCCACCAAGGAGTTGGGCGAAGTCCTGATCATGGTCTGGAGGTCGATGCTGGCATCGGACAATGGCGAGATGGATAGCGCCCTCTTCCTGCTGAGCCTGGGCGTCAGTCTGGGGCTGGAGAACCGGGACACTGAGGACACAAAGGTAGGAGGTTGAAGCGACTATGGCTAAAATCTGTCCCACACAAACAGACTCGGCCGTTTGATGAAACCTGGGAACCTTTGACATCATTTACGTTACCCAAATTCTTTTTCTCTTGTACTCTGTGATTTCTTCAGGTATAAATCAGTGAAATCTGGTAAATTTTTAATCAAAGTCCCTAAGATCACTCTGGTTCTTCCCTTTGAGTCGTCTTATCATCTCTGTAGCAGTCAAACTTTATTTCAGCTGAAATTTGAAAATGATTCTGGAGTAGCTAAGCTTTCCTCTCAGCAGAAGATTTACTGACTGCATTATTTCATGAGTAAATATTTTCTTTTGCATAACTTTTAAAGGTGTTGTGTGGAACATTTAGCTAGAAGACATTTTAACATAATTAAAATGCTCAGATATTTCAATGTCAGTAATTTTGTAATGGAATAAGAAAAGTTAAAACTTAGTTGCCTGTTTGTGTTTTAAACCAAATAGTTAAAATCTTGAACTTTATAGATGTTCATGATTTTTCTAACATGCTATAGCTAGGTTAGCTTAGCAGGTAGACATAAAATACCTGAACTGTTTAGCTCCTTTTTCACAAGGTTATTAGGCATAATTTGATTTTCAATCTTATTTAAACCAGCCGAGCTTTAAGCAAAACAAATAAAAACAGTTTTGCTAAACTTAGCTAAGCTCAGTATGTCAGCTAGCTTAGACTAAGCTAATAGGACCTGAGCTAAACAGCTAAAGAAACATGCAGGATGTTTGTTTAAAAACCATTTAAATGACTAAAACAGCTGAAGGTGAATCAATGAACAAATGTTTTCTTTTGATAAGAGGCCAATTTGAGAAAATAGTATTTATAAATAAATCTATGATGGAGAAAATCGAGAGAAACTCAACTTTAGTCAAATGAAGGAATGTGTGCTGACCCCATTAAGATTCAGGCATAACTAATCAATCTGTCCACAATAAACCCCCTAATCACTTTAGATAAACATCAACCAGGCCGGGTTGGACTTCACCATGTTAAATGAGGGCAATTTACTGGGAATTGATTTGGTTCTGCATGGAGATGTATTCAGAGCAATCTGATCGATTTCAGCTCTAAAATGTTAATTCAGACAAGGACTTTAACCGGAAACACCGAAGAGGCTTGGTGGAGTTTATCAGTGAGTTTGGAGGAACACATCCAAAAACAGTGACTTTCTGGTGACTTTGGAGCTTTAAGACATCCTGAACTTTATCTGCTTGCTGCTTATTGTGGCGAAAAAACATTGTTTCACTGAAAAAATAAAGAAAGTAGAATTTTAATCCACTGTCTTTAGTTCAGTCATGTTGGAGGATTTCCTGCATAAATGAACAACTTAGGGTGAATCCATCAAGTTTCTCCAAACTCTGAAATTATATTCTATTTAATAAGATAATAAAGTGGACAGAAGAAGTCGTGACCTTTCATCCATTGCTCTGAACTGAACCTGAAAAATGGACGTGCTATGCTAATAGCACTTAGCATTCGTCAACGACTCGTCAGTGGAAGTAAAAGTGTTGCGCAACACAAATAATCATCCTGCTGGAACATGTTGTGCTAATGAGTAAAACTTAACGAAGCTTGGAGGAGCTTTAGTAATGAAGGAACTGGAATGATTCAATGAATTCTGATCCAAAGCCTTATTGGCGGTTCTGGAACCATCCTGAGACTTTTCCTGCTCTGATGTTGAGTGTCTTTGGACGAGCATAACCTCTGACCCTCAGACAGGTGCCAGTCTGGTGATTTCTGGAAATTATGATGCAGTTAGTTTGGAAAACATCCTCCTTTCCAGTCGACCATTTCTCGGTAACTGGAATTAAACATATTTTTGCTAAACGGCGTCCTGATGATGGATCCTCCGAGGTCCATGAAAACCTGCAACATGTCGCCTGTTTGGCAGCGTTGATGAGGAGGAGGGCGTCTTCATCACATGGAGTTTAACTGATGATGGGACCAGATGCAGACGAGGACGTCGTCTCCAGGGACGTCTCAGCTTCATTACGGCGGCGTGTCGTCGTGGGACTCTAATGGTTCATTTAAGGCTGGTACAGGTACAGATCAGGTGTTGTCCATCCGCAGCAGGCAGCCGCATTCATCCTCTCACCTCTGGGGAGAAGTTTATTAATGTCCCACTGCCACTGATGAATGGACCAATGGGAACGCCGGATCCCCCACTCCTCTGTCATCATTTATCAGCGCCGCCGTCGGGACGGCTGGATGGAGAGACTCAGACTCCATGGATGTGTTTTTGTTTTAGTGGAAACAGGAAGTTCAGACATTCGTTCTGTTCCTCGTCTCTTTGGTGGAAGATGACTGACTCTACCTGAACTTTCTCTGGAGAAAAACGTGAACTTCTGCATTTGAAAGAGAGAGAAACACCCCATTTTGGGGGGAAACCATTAAATATTTATAATTTCTTAGACAAACCTGAACTCTTTACATTTCACTTCATAAAGGAAATATAGAAGATTCAATGTTGTGATTAATTTAATCTCTAAAGGACCTGAGCATCATGTTGTACCTGATAACTTCTCATGTTCAGTAAATTTAATCTGGAGTTCCTCAGGGAGACATTCTAGGTAACCTTCTAAACAAACCTCCAGATGTGTTTCCTTCAGATGAATGTTGATGATAAAGTTGAGATGTTGCTGGAAAACCTGTGTTGCATCAGAAAAGCTCTGAAAACTGTCAGTCACTGACACTTTCAGCCACTAGGGTGGAGCAATATCACAATATTTTGAGATAATGTGAAAACCATAAAAATAACTATTTATTATTTACATCATTGTGACATCATGTCTCCACAAACTCAGCTCTAGAAAAACATTTCCATTTCTAATATGCTTCTTTGTTGACTGATATGGAACACTTATAGCATGATAAGTTTCTCAACCCATTGGGAAGTGGCCTAGCCAAAGGTTGGGCTTAGAGACATCATGACAAGCTGAAACCTGCGATCCCCTGGGATGTATGATGGCATATTGGTCCACAGATATAAAAACAGGCAGATCTCAAAAATTTTTCTAGAAAAAAATGGAAATTTCTAAGTTTGAAAAATCAAAAACAAAATGTAAAAACCTTGGAAATTTTAAATTTATTCACCCACTACTGCTTACAAAAGAAACATTATGGAGAAACAAATAAAAAATTCACAAAAAAATAGATATGAGAATGAATAATAAAATAAAAATTAATGGGCAAATAAAAAAAAAATTCAAAAGTTTAACATTTTTGACTTTTGAAACTCAAAAATTTTAAATTGTTTTTAGAATATTGCTGAGATTTTTATTTTATTTTTTAATATATTTGTAACATTTCAACCTCGTTCTTTTCTAGAATATTCCTGAGATTTATTTGGTGATGATTTCCTGTTTGCTGTGGTAGATCTGATCTCAGAAGCCGGTAAACCCGTTATAATCTTCCGGTCGGAGTCTCTGGGAACGCCGGCGCTCCGGTTTGTTTTGGCAGCTGTCTGATCTCCAGAGTGCGGCTGGCTGGTTTCATCTGGAAGCTGCTCTTTGTGTCAGAGGAAACGATCTGGAGTTCATCAGCGCCCGACGTCTGCGGCCTTTTAAGGCGACAGCACCGCCGGCGCGTTGTGTTTACAGAGAAACGCAGAGAGGCTTCCATCAACTCACCGTCAACAGGAGAGAGGTAGTCGGCCAGCGGGGCCCCGGGCCCCGGCAGCAGCAGCTCGCTGTAGGGGCTGCGGTGGCTGGCCATCAGGTGGTAGTACTCCGCCGCCGCGCCGGCCCCCGGGGGAGGAGGAGGAGGAGGAAGGCCAAACAGACCGCGCTCCTTCAGATGTTCATGAGCCACTGAGAAACAAGACGGGGAGGGGAAACGTTCAGACGGTTCACTGAGCAACACAGAGAGGCAGAGAACCTGGAAAAAACATGTATCTACCTAGAAAAAGCTTTTAACAATCTGGACAAAACATTTAACAACCTTTAGTAACCTGGAGCAGCCTGGAAAATCCATTTTAATTTTATATAAGTAAAAAAAGTACAGAAAACTTAAACAGAAGAGTATTTAATTTGTAAAATGTAAAAATGTACGATATATAAAAGCACTAATATGCGCTAGCATAGAAGCTAGCAGTCCTTAGAACACATGTTAGCCTTATAGTGCTAGCACAGGAGCTAACAGTCCTTAGCCAACCTATTAGCGTTTTAGTACTAGCACAGGAGCTAACAGTCCTTAGCCAATCTGTTAGTGTTTTAGCGCTAGCACAGAAGCTAACAGTCCTTAGCCAATCTGTTGGCGTTTTAGCGAAAACACAGGAGCTAACAGTCCTTAGCAAATCTGTTTGCGTTTTAGCACTAGCACAGAAGCTAACAGTCCTCAACCAATCAGCTCCCAGGAAAACAAGCAGCGCTCCAATTCGTTCACTTTCTGACTTATCACCAATAAGCTGAACTGGTAAATCTGCGTGAGCTGGTACTGGTCTGACTGGTCTGACTCACAGTCTGCTGGGCTGAGGCCTCTGGCGGCTGAGATCATGGACAGGGTGGGGCTGCCGTGCACCTGGCGCAGGTAGTGCTCCATGTGGGGCGAGACGTAGGGATGAGGCGGGCTGAACGGCGACTCGCCGGTCGCCATGGCGCCGGGCGACAGGCGGATCAGGGAGATGTCAGAGATGACGGGGCTGCCGGTCAGACCTGCAGGGCTGGAAACAGAAACAGTCAGGCTGAATCCAGACTGCAGCGCCGGGTAGGTAGGATAAAATAAATGAAAAATGAACTGAGACAAATAAACCTTCAAATGGTTCAATACAGATATTAATATCTGATCAGTTCATCTCTACACAGAACTGCAGAGCTCTGACTGCTCTGCTGTTTTCATTAAAATATAAAACAGTTCTTGCGATAATAATTAGAAAAAGTGGTAATTATTTTTGTCGGCTGATCCAAACCCACCGGCCCGATTTCATGAACAAACCATCTTTGACTTGAACAAATGTCTGCTGTCTTTCATCAGCCGCAGATTAAAAATGAACGTCCTGAATCATGCAGAACGGCCGCCTGGCAGATGAGGCAACGTTTATTCCACCCAGCAGGTGGAGGTCCACAAACCAAACCATCAGAAACCGTCGCCTCTGACTGCAGGCGGGAATCACTGATGCGCTCGCCGTGTGACGGCCTGCAGCAAATGAATCCGGTCTACCAGCTTCGTTTGTCATGTTTACTCCATGATGGGATTCAATAAAAACCTCAAACTGACGGTTGGTCTGTTTGAGTTTATAGAAGATGTACGACAAACGTTAATCTGGAAGGTTTTGAGTCAAAAGGTGAAAAAATCGTCAGGAATTTTTCCACCTTTTGCGTCCCGAGTTCTGTGTTGATTTAAAACAAAAAAACAGCTTGCCACTGCATAGATTATTTTTTTTTTTTAGCTTTTTCTGGACTTTCATGTCTTCTTAGGAAAAAGAACAGTTGGGGTCCATCACATTTCATCTACATTACAGTTTTAATTCATTACATGTGACTGAACAGTTGCGGCTACTGCTAACTCACTGCAACTATGCTATTAGCTAACTAATGAGCTTTTTTCATATATTAAGTGAAAATTTATCTTCAGTTGTCTGGACAAAGATTGTATATTTCTGTGGAAATTAAGTATTTAATTTGGTTTATAAATGTCTTAAAACTCTTTAATTTGGTTTCTGTTAACCCGGATTGTTTTGTGTGAATCTGGGTGACGTGATGCCGGCTGTAGCTTGTAAAACACATTTTCCTCCTCATGATTGAGATTTAACTGAGGTAGATGAGGCGCGGCGCTGCCGGGTCCCACCGGGTCCAAACGACCTGACAGCAGCCGCTAACGAGGAGTTTGGATTTCCTTCAGCAGAGACTGGAGAGGCTGGTTCTGTAGCTGGTTCTGTACTCCACTCTACATCTTAAATAAAACCTTCCCTGGCTGTAGGAGCAGCCCGCCTCACTCTGAGTATTTCTGTGTTTGTTGACACCGGAGATGAATTGCGGGGCGACAGTGACTCCCGTCTCGTCCCGTCTCTGGTGCCGGTCGGGCAGAGCTCTGATTTAGATAAATCACGCGTCCAGGATGCAGCTGAATGAACTCCCAGCGCAGGTTTCCAGGTCTGAAGCAGATCTGTGACTGCAGACTGCAGAGAAATGACCCAGATACAAACAAACACACAACGCTCAGGTTGCTTCACACTTTCATCCGGATTCAATGAACCAGAACATTTTCACGGCTGAGGATTTCTGAAGCTTCATCCTGTCAGGATTAAAACCTTAATGCTGCAGTGTGTGACTAAAGGTTTTTACTAAAACTTATCAAAAACAACCAATCAGAGGCAGGGGGAGGGGCTTAGTGCTGTCAATCACCCTCATGTACATGCTGCTGAATGTTTGATTCCAAACTGAGTCATGTCTGTCCAGTTTTCACTTCACTATGTTGTTTTTTTATTTTTAAGCATTTATGAGGCAAAACATGAAACCTCTGCAGCTGGTTGTTTCTAGGCAACCAGAGAGTGAGCAAGTTAGTTGATCCCACCAACCTAGATTAGTGGCTAAAGCTTTTTATCAGCCTACATTCCCCAGAATGTTATGCAGTTCTGGGTCAGAGTTCAGTGAAACTATACAAAGTTACCTGAAGTCTGAAACAGAAATGATCGGCGCATCTTGGTAGGCAAGCACAGCACAAAGCATAGATGAACCCTGACCTCCAGAGTAACAGAAACAAAATATGTGGACACTCTGGACCAATGTGTGAGAGACAGATACATGTACAAAATGGCTGCTGTGTTAGCTAGCAGAGAAAAGCTACATTAGCTAAGCTAACTTTGCTAGTTCACCAGTAAATACCACTGATACTTATCTTGGTATTACAGAGGTGAGAACTGAAACTGATTAATAGTTGTAATGTTCTTACAGGAACGAGGTTAGGTTTAGCTCTAAGCTTGTGGCTTGTATATTGGTGTCATAGCAACTGCCTACCAAGATGGCTGCCAGTTAGTGACGTCACATGAGAACTCTGCACTATCAGCTGTATTATCTATTAATACTGATGAGGGGTATTAGTATTGATTGGTTGATTGATCAGGCCAGCTCCCTCCAGGTTTCTCTGCTTCCTGTCACAGAAACAGAGCGGCGCCCCCTGGCTGCGCGTTATGACAGGTCTGACTAAAGCAGCAGCCTCTCATTACAGTATATGCAAACAGTGACAAAGCGGACGGCGCCGGGGTGTCATGTTAGACAATCAGGGAGCGGACCTCTGACACGCCGCCGCCAGCCCTTAATAAAGCGCCGCGCCCGGCGACAAATGACACCGCACTTAATTTGCTGCGCAATGTTGCTGTAATTAGGTGAATTTGGCAGCGGCAGGGGGAGCGACAGCCAGATCAAGGTCTTGATGAATTAGGGGTCCACTGTCAAGATCAAATCACATTAATCAAGGTGGCCAAGTCCGCAGACAGCCCCCCCCCCTCCTCTTCCTCAGCCGGCTTGATGAATAGCCCTGCTGCCGCCAGGCGCGAAGTATGCATCACCATCAAATCTGTGAATTTAAATGTAAGAGCTCCACTCGCTGCCGTCTATTGACTTTCTTGTCTTGGCGCCAGTTTTTCTGCTGTGATAAAGTAAGAGCTGAAAGTGTGCCGCTAATGTTGGCTCGTAAAACCAGAGCCGAGGGAAGCTGCTGAGAGAGGCACTGGATGTGTTGCCTGCAACATGCAGCCTGAGCCGTGACCTCTGACCTCTGGGAGTTTAATTATGGCGTTAGCCTGCGGTTGCCTGGGCCTGCGCCGCACAGATTAGCTCCAAACGAGCGATTAATGAACATAAAGACGTGGCGGCGCGTTGAGTCTGTCCATCGCAGCAGGTATGAGAGTTTATTTCACGGCTCTGACCTCTGACCTCTGAACCAGCT
>CAEGAF010043914.1:0-29850 GCA_903067075.1 Micropoecilia bifurca | reverse complement strand
CAGAGATCAGAGCAGGAGTTTAAATCAGCTACTCAACCACCGCTGTGTTCATGAGAGGCTTATTAATAATAATCGAGATATAAATATCCTGGAAACCTGATATGGTAACGACTGAACGTTGTGTTTTTAATGTAATCTTTGCTCGGCTTGCAGGGCAGCAGGCGGTTGCCACGGCAACAGGTGTTTGAGGTTTCTGCTATAACTGATGTATATTCGCATTTAAAATAAGTCAATAGAGTTTCATTCCCAATTTTTGCGTCTTTGTGTCATGAGGTAGATCTCAGGCGGCTGGTGAGAGAAAAAGTAGATCTTGGTCTCAAAAAGTTTGGCCACCCCTGCTTTAAATGCACCAGCTGAAAAGCCCGTTTCCTGACCTTCAGGTATCCCTTTAGTAGCCTCTGGACAAACTCGTAAGACGCATACTGTCTCAGTCGGGCCTGGAAGTTCTTCAGCTGGTTCAGGAGAGCGTCCAGACTCTGGCGAAGCTGCAGCAGCAACAACAGCAACTTTAGTTTCTACAGAACCCAACAGTGAACACCAGAGTTTTATCAGTTTACCTTGCGAGGCTGCACAGAAACCCAGGGCTGCTCCTTCATCTGGTCGATCTGCTCCCACACCTTGGACAGCTCAGACCACACCTCCTTCAGGTCATGCAGCTCCTCCAGTGCCACCTTAAAATGAGAGGCAGAAATGGTTGAAACAAGCTCCTGACCAATAGCTTTAAATCAACCAACACTGGAGGCGTCACCTGCACTCTCTCCTCGCTGCCGCTGAGCAGGCCGGTATCTGTGAGCTCCAGCGCCTCTTTGGCCCGAGCGCATTTCTCCCGCTCCACCTTCAGGCGGCTGAAGTTGCCTTCATAGATGGTCAGAGACTGAAGGGCTTCTTCCGGACGCAGACTCCCCTACGAGAAAAACAACGTCAGACGCTGAAGTCTCTGAAATACTTTGGAGGTTCTGATGAGGGAGACGCTGGTCTTACTGCGACAGGTTTGGTTTTCTCCCAGTCGTTCAGGAGGTCCGTGGTCCGGTTCTCCACGGCTTTGTCCTCCTGGACTATCTTCATCTGCAGGTTGGCCACCTGCTGCTGGATCGCCGTGTCTTTGCGCTTCATGATGTCACTGAACGCTCCCCATTCACCTTCGATGTTGTCGATGTAGAGCCAAGATGGAGGGAACTGGAAGCGCTGCTTCTCCAGCAGGCGCTGTCCGTTTCGGAACAGCTGCAGGAATAACACCTGGTAAGACACCATCCAGACACCAGAGCCGGATTCATTCGGGAATCTAAAGACTAACCTCCACATTCTTCTCAAACTGCTTGATCTTGCGTTTCAGGGTCTGGACATACGTGATGAAGTTGACGGCGTCCGAGGTGCTTGCTGTGTCCACAGAATGCTGCTCAAGGTCTTGACGAGACTTTGAAAGGAAATCAACATTTCTGCTAAGTAATGACGACATTTTAACACGTTAAGAGACGCACAAAGAAATTATCCCACAAATCTGAAAGTTTGTCGTTTGTCAGAGTTGCTTACGACAACAACACCCATTCTGTTGTGAGGGTTTTTTATATCTATACATCTTTATTAAGATTTTTATTGAAAACATTTGCATTCTCACTTTATACATTTGTTTTACATACTTAATGTATTTTTAATATTTCTTACTTGTTTATTTCATTTTTTATGAAAATGAATGCATTTCTCTTTAACAGATTTATTTTTGTAGCAATAAATCTTTAATATTGTTTAGTGAAAAATGTCTATTTTCATGCTGAATGAAACATTAAACGCCTCTGAACATCTCGACTTTGCAGCATCTTTCTGGAAAACATAACAGTTCATCTAAGGTTCTACGTTCTAATATAATAACACGGAGACTAAACGAGAACAAAACGCCTTTCAGAAATCATGAAACCTTTCTATAGACTGATATCTCTTCTGTTTGTTATAAAATATCTCTGATTTTCAGGTCAAAGCTCACCTTGGAGATCTGGGAATGGAAGTCCTGCATGTTCTGGCCGAGCATCTGACCGAACTTGCTGAGGACTTCTTTATGCCAGGAGTCGTATTTTAAGTTGACCTTAGACTGAACCTGTTGGTGGGGGACAGAAAATAAAATGCTTCAAACGCCCCAACAGGAAGGGAATAAACCCAGAGAAGCTGCCGTCGTCGTTACCTTGCCGTAGTCGATGACCACTGGTCCAAAATCTTTTCGAGTCTCTGCGTTGTCGAAGGTTCCGCGCGCTTTGCGGATCTGGACCAGGAGGACCTGCCACTTGGTCAGGTCTTCACCCAGACGGTTGTAGATGTTTTCAGCCTGCATGTCCCACAGGCACTGGTACTGCAGCCACACCTGGGCAGGAAACACACCGGGAGGACAACTCAGTCAATCAGTTAAAAATGCATCCGGCTGTTCATCTAAAGCGACTCCTACCTTCACGTACTGCTCCACTTCTCCGACTATGTCCTCCACCGCGTTGTAGGCTTCCTCCAGGGCCGCAGGGCCGTCCGGCATCCTGGTGAGGGCGTTACGGTAGAACTTCTCCTCCTCCGACAGCTCGTAGTGGACCCCCACCTGACGCAGGAGGACAGACTGGTTCAGGTAACAGCAGCAGCAGCAGAACCAGCAGAGGTTTCAGCAGACGATGCCTGCCTGGTATCTCTGGCTCTGGATCCTGGGCAGGGACAGGATGATGGTCTTCCAGGCAAACATCTCCTGGTAGAGCTTGTAGCGACAGTCTTCGATCGGTGGGTTCAGATAGATCACCTGGTTGGTGATCCTCAGCTCATGGACGATGTTCTAGAAATTAAAAAAAGGCTCAGGTGCGTTCAGATATTTATGTTTTTAAACCAAGAGGTGAGGTGACAGAGCTACCTTTATCTTGGGATCTCCGCCGGGTTTGTGTCCGGCCTGAGGCGCCTCAGTGTCCATGTCCACGTCAGCTTTGTCCTCCACTTGTCCACGGAGCACCTGGGTCCAGGCCTTCAGACCGGCCTGCAGCCGCACGCCCAGGATGCGCTCAATCTGGGAGAAACCAGCGTTTATGAGGACAGTTACAGTAAAACAGCAAGCAGAAGAACTTATTGACATTTTACTAACCAGACAGTTTAGCAGGTTATGCTGAGATTTTAGCTTTACGTAACGATTGGTGCTTCCCTGAGTCAATGATTCATAAAATCAACTTGTTTTTGATGTTTTGTGGTTTTTTGGGGAATATTCCTGCACCTGCTTTGCAAATTGTCTCAGATTGGATGGACAACATCTGTATTCAGCTCATCCTCCATAAAGGACAGAAGTGTGACGTTAATCGATAGTTGCAGTTTCTGCAGATCTTCTACAACAGTTCGTGTCTAAATAAGTTCACAGTCCCATCAGGGATGTTATTTTAGAACCTAATGCCGCTTTACATTTCTCTATAACTTCTTGAAGCCATTGGTTCTCTTACAAACCCCTGCAGCTGCACTGAGCCTGATCAATGTCTTCTGAAGGATGCAGTGGTTTTATCTAAAGGCATCGTTGAACTTTGTGCTTGCAGTCTGAAGGGAGACCTTTGGAAGCCATCTGCTTCATTCTGACTTGTGTACCTCGATGTCCAGCTTGTTGACCCAGATGGGCAGGTTGGAGTAGGAGTGCAGGTTGAGATCATCCACAGCTTTCTGGACCCGGTTCAGGATGTCGGAGAACGTCCTGTGGTCGAACATGCAGGTGTCCAGAGAGCGGACCTCCAGATCGATCTTCTCTTCAATCAGCAGGAGGTCATCAACCTGGAAGCAAGAGCATCACACACGGTTCAGCATAACAAATATAATCATGGTAAAGTCGGGATTTATATCGCAGACATGGTGGCAGATTGTGAAAGAGGATTTAGTTTAATGAATCATATCAAAACAGCATCTAGAAATCATCTTGAACTGACACATTTGGACCAGCTGATGCACATAAAGTCAAAGCAAGATGCAGATGAAGCCATCAACCTGGACAAGGTGTACAGCCATTGGAGAAATGAGAAGGACAGATGTGGAAAAACAAGGTAAAATTAAAGTCAAATTTGTGCTTATTCTAGTGACATTTATTAAGATTTTTTATTTTAAAAACTGTGTAATTAGATATTTTACAAAGAGTTACAGGAATTTACACTGTATCACAAGCTACAGCATGTCATTGAGAAAAATGTGAATGTTTTAATGTGAACAAAATGTTATGTCTGAAAGGTGTATATGCCTCATTTCTTCCAGAACAGGAANCACATCCAGGCAAAGCAACTCTTCACATGGCCAAAGCAGGACTCTTATACTCTTACTCTCATAACACACATAACATAACATACTACACATCTCATGAACACCAACAAGATTTTTGTCTTTCACTTTAAGTGGGCCAAATCGCTTATATTAAAAGTAAACTAATTAAACAAAAATTGCTGCTGTGATTTGATTCTTTTAATAAGCCATGTAACTTGTTGTGATTTTGAAGGGGTGTGATGTGTGAGGTTGCAGCGGCACATCTGATGTTGCTCACAGTGGTCCTCAGTGTGTTCAGGGAGCTTTTGTGTATGCCCAGACACATGAAAAATTAGAGGGAACATTGCCCCCAGGTGACTTGTTCCTGGTTTTTCCATGGCCAGTCATATTTCCAAGTGCTAGAACAAAGGTTGTTGGGTAGCTATACAGGACTCAAGCCAGTAATCTCTGCTTTAAGATATAGTAGTGAAATAAAATGTGATTCTTCCTCGTTATGCTGTC
Organism: Micropoecilia bifurca; assembly: GCA_903067075.1. Lineage (NCBI taxonomy): Eukaryota > Metazoa > Chordata > Actinopteri > Cyprinodontiformes > Poeciliidae > Micropoecilia > Micropoecilia bifurca. The sequence goes on along the minus strand of CAEGAF010043914.1, from coordinate 25,110 downwards.
CCAACTTCCTTACCTATTACTCTATTAAGCACCACAAATGAACCTGCAGCCTCGCTATCATTAACCCAACGCTATGATCTACCCTCTTCTGTGTCCTCCACATACATATGACATGCTACATCGTTCCTGTTAATTACAATTTACGCATCATGAACTTACTCTGAGTCCAGGACCTGAAGTACCCTGGCACTAGCAGTGGTTGTAAAGCACTTGGTTATAGTGGATAAGTTTTATTGTCGTTGGCACCATTTCCACTAAATTAAGGGAATGGATTCAGATTGTGCTGGAGCGTCTTACGTGTTGTTTTTATAGCTTTTCTCTTTTGTGTGTGTGCTGAGAGATAAACAAATGGCCATTTTGATTAAAGGTCTTCTATGTTTTTTTTGTGCATGTGGGTGTGTATTTTTCTTTGTGGCTTGTCACTGCTTTGCTGAGTGTATGCGTGGATATTAATAAATTTGACTTTATTATCCACCTGACAGGCTGTGATTACATGCTATTTTTTTGTCCCCTTTGTTGTCACAACGACGCTGGATGTTCTTCTTCCTGCCACCGTGGAAGATGATGGGAAAATAAAAAGGTCTGTAAACACTTCCTCTTGTTATCTCCTCACGCCCACCTAGCGCCCTTCCCACGTTCCGAGGAACCCGCGTGTTTCCAGCTCTAATGACACAGGGATCCGTTTAACCCCGGCTTCTGTCACGTCTTTGTTCTCCGCATCTGACAGCGCATTTGAACCTGGGCTGGAACAAGCTAAACAACACACCACCCACAGATGGAGATAAATTCAGGTCAGCACCGCAAAGTGTGCGCGCCGACGTTCCCTTCGTTAATTCACAGTGGAGTCGTTGACGGAAGAGACGAGGACTATAACGCGGCGAACGTCTGTCACCGCCGTTTGAAGGATGAAGGATAACGACGGTGTAACAATGGCAAAAGAACAATAGATTTTCCCTGAGCTTTCACAAAGATGATGAATATTGACAGGAATAGAGGAGATAACACCCACAGAGCTCCATTAAAACAACACATCGTACATCTGTCTTATGAGAACTGGAAAGCGGAGTGGAAAACTCTGAAGAATGCAAAAACAAACATTGTCCTTTCGTACTCTATCCAGCATGTGAAAAAATGTTTATGTTTACAGTTTGAATGAGCTAAAATCATGTTTAAAGTAGCATCAGGTGTTAAACACCCCTTACATGGTGGTCCAGCTGCTAGTTAGTTTGTTTGTCCTGGTACTCTGGTTTCCTCCCACATTCTAAAAAATATGCATGGTTAGTTGAACTCTCTAAATTACCCTTATTGTTTGCCCTGATACATTTAGCAAAATACAATGTGGAAATCTGGTGAGTCGAGGAAAAGATGGATGGGAAAATTCTTGAGAAAAACCTTTTGTAATGACTAGAGACTGGGATGGAGGTTGACCCTTTAACTGAACAATGACCCAAAGCACACTACTAGAGAGTAACACTTGAATGATTAAAAGGGAAACATGTTGCTGTTTCCCCATGTCACTGGAATGGCTTAGTCAAAGCTAAGATCTCAACCCAGTTGAGAATGTGTGCCAGGGGAAACAATCGAACTTGAAGGAACTGAAGTCGTTTTGCATTGTGTGATGGGCAAAGATTCCAGTGGGAAGCTCGTAGAACTCATCCAAAGTGACTTGAGAACTAAACTTGGAGTCAACTGGTTGGTCGGCTGCTCAGTCAGCCCAGTCCTCCTGTTTTTATGGCTCATACACAATCTCAGTTGTTCAGAAAACAGCATGCTGTATCCTGGCTGTGATCTGGATTGGTGTCTTTACAGCAGAAAGCAACCATTAATTTGTGTGTGAAAGAATGTCAAGTGTGGAATATAAACATCAGGTTTTTGCTTACAAAAAAATAAATATTACAGAATAAGGTTTTTTAGGTTGTCAAAGTAATAAATTCTGCACTGAGGAACCGACGCAGCATCACCACGACAATGTCCTGTCTGATCATTCAAACTTTTTTTTAAAATCAACTACTGTATTGTATGTATTATATGCATTACTGAGACTGAATGATATATTCCTTAATATATCACATAAAATCCTATTTAAATATCTGCATTGTGGCAAACGTACATTTATTAACAGCATTAATAAATGTTTAGATTTGTGCTCTGAAATTTAAAACAAAAACAGTCCTGCTGTACTTTACAAATATGCCATCTGTTAGCAGAACTGAATCTCCAAAATCTAACATGAATATGAACAAGTCTTGCTTGTTTTTTTAAGTATATTGAGCTACTCTTTGCTATAGGTTAGATAAACCTTAACTTTTCCTCTTAAATAAGCTTGTTAAATGAACAGGCTGGATTTCCAATATCTTTTTTTTAATGCGGCTCATGTAACATTAATAGTTCTGTGTTGATGCGGTGTGTTTGAGCTCCACTAATCATACTTAAGAAAACGCCCCATGCTGGTTTTAATGGGCCCACAGAGAGAAGGAGAGTGATAGGTAGCTATGTCACCAAGACTCGCTGTTGGTGGGAGTTAAAACAGAGGAGAGAAGATTTGTTTTTAAACAGGCTATTAAAATCCTCATTATATACAGTAAAGATTCTAATTTATAACATGATGGGCACACAATTTTTCTTGATCCGTTTCATGATACAGGAGTTCCATTTCATGTATGCATCCAAGTTACAGAACATACAGTAAGTAGTAATTGAAACTGAGAACGGTTGTAATAAAACAGTAACCCACAGCTGCCTTTACAATGTTCAACTTTTTTATTTAAGAAGTATCCACTGCTTGTAAATTGAAATACTCTAATTTCTGTTTTCAGCCAGAAGGTTTTGTTGGCATATTGAAAGGTCGTCTTGGGAATAAAAGGCTTCAAGAACAGAAGAACATTTAGTTCTATAAGTAAAGGTTCATTACTCCATTTCTACAACTTGTAACTTTCCTGGGGATTTGGGAAGAGTTTTAGTCATTTCTGGTGCAGGAATCTTGGTCATATTAGCTTATCAGATTAGTAAAACTCTACCTGACAGTTGTGACCAGTGGTGGTACTACGCATCAAGAATCCAAGAGTTGAGTTATTCTGAACAAATGTAACATCTCGGACTTCATAAATATTCACAGGATTTTGTTTCAAACATTTCCCACTTCAAAGTCTGTGACAGTAATGTGTAGATTGACAGTCATCCAAGACATAGTCAGATTAACTGGACCAGCTCTTATCTCACTGCTCATACAAATAGCTTCTTCAGTTCCAAACATTGGTTGGAAGTTGCAAATTTATAAATTGTAGTCAGAACAATCCCATTAATTGTTCTGACTGGCAGTCCAGGTCATGAGTCATTGGCCCTATCCCCCGTTTGGTTGAATGTTTGGGTTTCATTACATGACAAGCCAAACATTATGAGAGGTTTACTGAATCGCTAGCGTTTGGCTGAGATGTATAGAATGCACTAGCCAGACTCTGAAGCTTACCAGAAATTCTGTGCGCTTTATACAACCCTGTGGGAAGTAGGGCCACCACATCTTTGCCAGCAATAAAATATATTAAACATTCTTTTTCCTCGGACTTTAACTGCTCAATACTGTAGTCATCAATTCATACAGACTGAATGGCTTCTTTCAGTTCCTCTGCTGCCATTGCCAAACTGCAATAGGCAGACTACAATTCTAAAACAGAACAGAAACTCAACATCATTGTGCACAACTCCTGTTCGCTGGTTGGCTTAGTTGAAATTCAACTGGATCAAGCAGAATTGATTATGAAGGTCACAGACTAATTCTGCTTATGTGGGAAAGGAGATTAAAGTACTGTATCTGCAGTCAGACACTTTTCGCCAAAGCTGAATAATTAAGCTAAGACACTGGGGTCACTGACTTCATGTGATCTGATGTCTGCAGAAACACAAATAGTAAAAACTGTTGTTCAGGAAGGATTTTATTTTACCTGATCAACTTTAGGCTCACAAACAACTCCCCTGGTGACCATACCAGCCTGGCGGTTGACTTTGAGTGAGCTATCTGTTGTAGCAATAGCATGAATGGCAGACTATTCTCGGATTCTGAGTTTCCCTTTCTATAAAAAACAAGATTTTACAAGAATTTCAGGCAAAATGAGTTTTTAGGTGGAAAGGAAACATCGTCTTCACCTGTTTACTTTCATGGACGTTCTTGTATAGATGACCTTTGTTACAAAAATCACTTTTTTCTGAGTTGCCAAATTGAACATATTCTTACAAAAACCTTTATCAAGAGACTATTTATTACCTTCCATAGAATTTTTGTTCTATGAAGAAAAAGGCAAAGCCCACTGATGATCTACATAAATGTCATTTAGACATTTCTAGATTTTGGTGGCTCTAAAATATCATATTTCCTCTAAGAGGTTTCAGTTAACTTCAGCTAATAATCTGGAATTTAATAACAGTTTGTCTTTTGCTGTTTCTATTGAATGTTCCCATTTCCAGCAACAACTCTGTTTCCCTTCTGCACTTTTCTTTCTATTTGAAGGTAATTTCACACCTGAAACAAATGAGACTCAGATAAAAAGGTTTTATTCTGCTATGATTAATAACATTGTTAAACTGGTCTCTATGAAGAGGCCAATAACTCATCCATTGTGCCTCCTCTGGTGTGATTACAGAAATAGGACTGTGAGGTAGAAGTCTACCTTGCAGAGAATAAAGTATGTTGACATGTGAGCTGACAGGATGAATACTGGTGTGTTTTATGTCCACATTTCAATTTTAAATTTGCAAGGTCACGTCTCATTGTGCACTGTAGGAGCAGCAAGACGGTACGATCCAGTTTTTCAGCTTGAACAAATGACCGTTGCTATGGAAAAAATACCAAAAATATATTTGTTAATAACTTACAGCTACAAAAGGAAACAAACTCATTTCCTACACACCGTACAGTTATTCCACTGAGTTATTCTTGATGCATGTTCCTTGGTCTTCTGTGCAGTTGTAGCAAACCTTGAAGCAATCCTGATGTCCTTTGACAACAATATAAAACAACTTTATTTCACTCAGTGTATCAACAAAATGAAGAACATCCAGTTCCAGAGAGAGGCTGGATGTTCTCCAGCCTCTGAAGCAAATGAAAAAGAAGGAGACTTTTTCATTTGTCGTTACTGTCATCAGAATCGGATTTGCAAGTCAAAACAATGCAACAGTCTTTTTTTTGACAAGAACGATAGCGGTGCCTTAATATGACAATACTGTACAGCAAGGGTCCCCAAACAGTTTCCTGTGAGGGCCACATAACTTTTCCCTTCTCTGGTGGAGGGCCGGAGTCAGTTTGTAACAGAAAAAGTGTGACATTTGCAGTAGTGCCTAAATGTAAAAATGTATTGTTTTCCAGAAAGCACAATCAAATAACCCCCTCTGGGTTTTTCACAAAAGAAAATCCGGTAAATAACAATATTTATGAAATAAATACCGAATTTTCTGGACTATAAGCCACAACCCCAAAGTTTTTTAAAAAAACGAGTAAACACATATAAGCCACAGATATCTATGCTGCTCCAGGTTTTCCACAACGATGCAGCAGCAGCAGAGGGGGGCGGATGCCCAACATTTGAGTCATAACAGGTCAATTGAATATCACATTTATTACGTATGAAAAAGAAAAAGTTGCCAAGTTTAGATTTAACTGAACTGATTACGGTAGTTTCCGAACGGTAACTGTATCAGTAAAAGTGCTGATCCTTTGTGTCTGCTACTAGCATGTGGTAAATGAAAATAGACGCTTTCTTCTTTAGATTTCAACGGCAGCTTGCATTCATTATTGTTGTACTACTGCCATCTACTGGATCCTAATATCTATGCTTCAAATTCTCATAATGGTCCCAATAATGTTTAAAAAAATAACGAAAAATCTTCTTTTTCCCCTCAATGCTATTTAGTAGGGAATTTCAATTCCCCATTAAAACCTAATACTGTTTTAATGGGCGCTTTCTTCTTTTATTTCCAATTTTGACTTCCAATGATTAATTTCCTGCTAAAGAGCCCCCTGGTGGTTGAGGAAAATCCACATATAAGCCACGTGGTTCAAAGCTTAGGAAAAATGTAGCCACTTATAGTCCGGAAAATACGTATATGAAAAATAATCTAAATGCTCTCTGGTATTGTTCAGGGGGTCGGACCAAATGCGGAGGTGGGCCGGATCCGGCCCGCGGGCCGTAGTTTGGGGACCACCGCTGTATAGTAAAAACAAAACTAAAAGAAAAATGGGCAGACTTAGTCACACTTAGTACATTTTAAAGGGACATCATTATGTAAAATCAACTTTTTTTAGCTTTCCATCGTGTTATAATGTTTTTCCCTCATCAAAAACATACCTGGAATGTTGCCTCGATTCTCTATAAATGAGAAATCATTTAAATAGGACTAAACCTCAAAACCCCTGGATAGTTTTGCTTATTTTAACTGTAAAAAGCTCTTTAAATGTCCTGTGAGTAAATAATTTTGGCCATTTTCACATAATAACTGGAACTTTTGACATCTAGCAGCTATTTACAATTTGCAATATATCATAAGTGTGTTTCCTCAAATTAATATGAAGAAAACACAAAAACGGAAATTGTTTTTAGAGGTTTAGATTTTGAATTACAAAGTAGAAATGTAGACAATTTTGAACATAAATACAGTATAATATGTAGTCATGTTTGATATATGTAATATTAATTCAATATTTATTTTTAAATAAAGTGGCTTTTGGTAATTAATTACTGTCCCAAAACCATATTCTTCCCTCACTAAAAAATGTCCCCCTTTAAAAATAAGACTTTTAAACAACTTTCACACTCAGTTTGTGCGTTTTATAGGGCTGCCTCGACCTAACCTTACTCTGGTTGCGTTTTCACAAGCAGAGATTTGCACGGGAGAAAATTAAATCACGCTGAAATGTTGGCGACGTGAACACGAGGTTAATCCCCTCCGCCTTCCCGTCCCCACGATCCTGAACAGTTCAGCTTTAACAGCGATAAGATGCGGCTTCGCTGCGTTCCTTTAGCTCATGTGCAATCCGCCTCAGGGTGTTCTGTCTCTTTAAGGTCATATGATGTGAAGCTGAAATAAAGCAGTCTTATACAGCCGTAAAGTCCCGCAGGCCAGGTGAGTGTATTTTTTCCTTCTTACTTCCTTCATTTTTTTCTGTTCTTTTTTTTTAATGCCACACTTCTTTCAAGATATTATTTGATATCCTTTTCGTTTTCTATACTTGAGAGAGTGCTACAAATCCATCACACACACACATGGATACACACTGCACTCTGATTTTTCTCACACAAAACCTTGTTGGTACGTTGGCCTTTTTGCGCTATAAAGATATTGCTTATTACACCCGCAGCCCATCGGGGCAGGAGAAAGGTTGAATTAAGGATTTGATGAGATAGGTTGTGACATGTTAGCATTTAGCAAAGTAACAGCGACTCCCTGGCTTCGGCCCCGGCTGGCTCTGAGAGTCCACTGGGAAAGGTCAGTGGTAATGCTGGCTGGTCGGATCATTTGCTTGATTCTGTCTTCTTTTTTTTTCTCCCTGCGTGTATTTCTTCCTTCCTTCCTGCTTGTTTCCTAAAGGATCTCCGATTATGTATGTGCAGGTACTTGAACCACTGCTGTTGGGGGCATTGGGGGGTGTGGTTGGATGGAGTGGGGAAATTCGGGGTCAACGAAGCCCCAGCAGAGCGTGCGTTGACTGGTGCTGAAGGACACTCCAGCAGGGCGGCTATCTGCTGACACAGAGGTTTGAACCTCACTCATTCGTCTGGAGAGGCTCTCCCAGCTGCAGCGGTCCCACAGTAATCACCCAGATTCATTATTTTTGCAGATACACATTTTCCTCCCCCCTCCTCTCTTCCTCTCTCATTATTGAGGTTATATTGTGTGTTTTCGGGACTTTGGCCCTGCATTGCTGATGAATATTTGCAGCCAGATCTCCCCCCTCTGCTAATAGATCCACAAAGGTCATAACTAATACAGCCAGCTTGTATGTTTTACTGGTGAATATGCACAATGGAAAAGAGCTTATTGTGGAGGACATTGAGCACTTTTTAAGGTTTTGTTAAACATTTCTATATTGACGTATGTACTATAAACTTGTGGAGGAAAACACATGTACAAAGCACAAAACAATCTACAAACATATTTATGGACATAAACCAAGACATGGGGGGAACATATAAAAGATTTATTGTAAGGCTTTTTTTCCCCTTTTTTCAGAGTTCTGTGAAGCAGCTGGAGAATTTGCTACAGACAGAGAAAAAAAAGAAGAGATCATTTCATGGAGTGTGTCGGTCAGAATCAGATTATTTTCAGTTTGACGAGCCCAGAAAAGTGAGCTGAGTGTCAGCAATTAAAACAATCTGAGCTTTTTGTGTTTTAATAACCTAAAAACAAACCAGCTACCAAGTTTTCCTCATTGGTGAGGATGTTGCTACTGAGGGAAGACTTTACCCTGTCGAACTGCTTTTGGTGTAAGACAGGGACCTGCAACCTGCAGCTCTCTTTAGGCCCTCCAAATATAAAGATAAAAATTAAAAGACTAGCTTTAGCACTTTTATGTGTTTTTCATGCTAGAGTTGAATAAAATGTCGCTATAGAAAGGTACCAATGATGCAAGGATTGTTTTTGTTTAGTTCTTTATTGTGCTGCCTTTCTACATTTTTTATAAATTTGTAATGTTTCATTCAAGACAATAGTTTATTGTCTTCTCATATGTTTGACATATTTGTTTTAAAACTTGAAAAAATAGACAAACAGAGACATAAATAAAATTTATTACATTAGATTTAATATTACAAAGGGTCACATAGGTTTTATGGCTCTAAACAAATGTAATTTATTAAGAATGAACCACAGTCGCTTGCTAGTAGCTACATGAACATGAATACTTTGAGACCCGTCTAGAAATACTTCTGCCTTTTTAACTTTTTGTTAATTAAATATGCTCTAAATTGCTCAGTAGAAACCATTTCAGCATTAGCGCAGAAGCTAACATCCATTGTCTTCCTTATTTAGGCCAACACCAGCCAATCAGAACTCAGAAGAGTAAATTATGCTCCTGGATTCGCAACATTGCAAAGCTAGCATGTCAAGTAACATTATGTTTAAGTATTTTAACTTCCTGAGCTGCATTTATGTTCAGATATTTTAGAAAAACCTAATTTGAAAAAGGGCAAATGTTTAATGAATAATTTGGAATTAGAAAATCTGCAAATATTGAGGGTCCACTGCAGTGAGACACATATTTCATGGCATGATGGTATTTGCCATTTAAACCTATAAATTTAAACCTAAAAACCCCCCATTTTTTTGTTGTTTGTTTTTATTTTTTACACAACCCGACACACCTGCAGAGTTAGGAGATATTGTGAAAACAGCTTAAATTAACTACAGTACTTCTCTTGTCTTGTCTGCTCTTAGAGTGAACAGCCAGATCAGCACACACTGACAGTTACTTTCATCATGCTCCGCTTGTCGACTCTTTTCCATTAAAGTGGAATGGCTGATTTGAAATTCTTTGGAGACTTCTCTAAATCTCTTTTGCAGGCTCATGCGCTGCACCAATCCCCTTCTTATACATTTGGAAAATGAAAGAAGTCATTAAAAACCAAGAATTTAAGAGAGGTGGTAGCTCTAAATGTTGGGTGACACAGTCTGTCTGAGGAACTGGCATCCGTTGTGTTTTATGATGGGGAATTGGTGGACGGTACTGTCAGGTAGACTCTGATCCCAAGAATTGATCCTTTTTCTCCACAAACCTACAATTTCTGTCTGCAGCAGGTAAGGTACTATATAACAATAACAAAACTTAATTCACCAAATTCAAATGGTCTAAAAAAAACTGAGAAAAATTGAATGAATTAAACTGATGAACCACTATAAGTTAGTACTCCCAAACACTGCCTGACTTTAAAAAACATCACCATCTGGGTTTCAGTGAGCAAACACTCGAACCTCCCATTGGAAAAGAACTGCTATGACTAATAGGTTTCATCTGGCAACAAGTTATTCGACCGTAGCTGATGTAGTGAGCTTCAGCTGGCGCTAATCAGTGTTGTTTTGTGATTATTCATTAAATAAGCCCTTAAAAGGCTTGTTTAAGCTGCCGCCTCCCATTTAAACAGCAACCCTGGGAATCATCCCGCTCAAACTATAAAAGACTGCTTCAGGAAGCAAGAGATCTGGTTGTCTCACATTGATCGGCCACTAATGACTCAAGCCTTAGTGGCATTGGGAAACTTTTGGAAAACATTTCACACAACAATCCAGTTGCAGTAAACACGGGATTCAAGATTCAAAAAAAGGAAACATCGAGGCCTATCATTGTTTGTTCATCTAAGTGTTGTTGTTTTATTGTATACCTCATTTGTTAGCTTGTTTATTGAGCCACTCGCTCAATAAAATGTCTTTTAAAAAAGAGAGAACGAGAATCTTAGGAGAGGAAATAGAAATGTTGAGTAAACAGTCTTCACCTACTTCACCTACTTCAAATGAGAGCATGAATACAAACGTCTGCTTGAAGAAATGCCAACAGTCAATGACAGAAACTTCAACACTAACTTTATTCAGCTGAACATTTACAAAACAGCCAAGTCAATTAGTGCTTTAGAATTTGTCTGGGGAAATTAATTTGTGGACACCAAGTGTGCTAAACATTTTCAAAGTTAGTAAAATGTTAAAAGCTGTAAACAGAAAATGAGCTTTGCTATTAGCGTATTTGCTGGTAACCAATACTTGATTAAAGTGACATTTTATAAAGCAGTCAAGTAAATTATTCTTCAGAATTTATTTGAAAAAATTATTTAGGGGCGCTTATGTACTATAGACGTTTTAAAAGTTAGCAAAAACAAAAACATTAACTCCATTATTAGCACATTAGCAGAAGTGTTGCCTTCAGTGAAAGTCACAAATTCACTAAACAGCATAATACGGTATTTACTTTACCATTTGTGTCCATATATTTTTCAAAGTAAATGGTACTTTAAATGCAAATATCAATTTTTTATACAATGTCCACTAAACCAAAACATGAAAACTCATTTACATAACCCTTTTACTTCAACTTAAGAGAATATACTCAGTTACTTTGGCATATGGACAACAGCCAGTTCTGCTGCTTGAGCTCCTGCAGGGCTTACCTGAAGCTGCATCATGTGGCTGAACTCCTCAAAAAACTACTATTTCTATTTCACACGACCGAAAATAATTTACCACTAAAACCTTTAAGGATCAGTGGCAACAGAAAATGTACCAGCCATTGTCATTATATAGGCCATTGAAAAATAGAGCTTGTTGCTGCGATCTCTTGGTTTTGCTTTGTCTTTCTCTCTTTCTGCAGGTATAGAGGCAGACTTCTAGGGCAGTGATGCCCAAGGTCGGTCCTGGAGGGCCGGCATCCTGCATGTTTTAGTTCTGTCCCTGGTGGTAGTGACGACCTTTTCAGCATGTCAATGTTCTTCTTAGGCCTCTAATGAGTCATCATTGGATCCAGGTGCGTTAAACCAGGGAGAGAACTAAAACATGCAGGATGTCGCTCCTCCAGGACCGACTTTGGACACCCCTGGTCTAGGTTATTGACTTGTACTCTCTTCATACCATCCCCTTTCAAACCTCCCCCTCTGTGTCCATTACATTTAAAAAAAACACAAAAGACATTTTTTGTAATAAGGTTTTTTGACTGTAATGGCCTTTCTTTGAAAGTGCTATGACAGGAAAGTAGGGTAATGAGAAAGAGGGAAGACATGCAGCAAAGGTCACCAGGCCCTGAATCGACGGCCGCGTTGAGGACTAAGGTCTCCTTATGTGGGTTGTGATTAACCCCCAAGGATTTTTCTAACACAGTTTCATATCGTTATCAAGCCAGCAACCAGAAAGCATATGTTCATCGCGGCCGCTGTCAGAGACACGTAAAAGTCGAAAGAAAAAAAATACGAAAAAACTTATTTCAAAATTTTGCTCCAATTTGTCCACCAACCTGGAGAAAACCCACACCTCAGAACCAGCCGGAATGATTTGCAGTGACGCAGGAGTAGTGGAGCTTTGCAAATTCGTAACTGACCCAAAACCGAAATTGAATTGAAATTACAACAAGTTTTTTTTTTGGCAAAATAAACTTATAGCCAATCAGGTTCCGTGTGCGATTCGCACTCAGCAGCCCGTGAACATGTTTATTTATTCAGCCACGGTGAGCGGAATGTCACCGGTGATCCGTAACATATGAGCCACCCCATTTTCTACAGCGAATGTAAACGAAAAGTCCCCAAAGACAGGGAATGACTTCAACTTGATAGCAAAAATGATTTTCTCAGAGGGAAATAAAAAACAGACGAGTAAAATGGACCGTACTGTAACAAGGAGAACTTATTGACAAACTGGACAATTACCATAAATCACAAACATTTTGCAGAATTAACAAGTCTGGAAAAAAAACGTAATGGGAAAGTTGATGTGTAGCAGGTGACGAGTTAAGGTTTCCAGTGACATTTTAAAACGGACAAAGACAGAGATGCTGCCGAGTGGCCGCTGCAGGAGAGATGAAGTGATCTGAGGAGCTGCTGTCCATTTGAACCAGCAGAGCCCCAGAAATCACTTAGAGGCCAACAGGACTCCATCAGCACTTCAGAAAGAATCGCCCTGACTCATTTTATACCGCAGCGTGAGCCACCCTGAAAGTCTGAGCCTTTTATTTAGAGGTTATAAGACTGGTGCTCTGCCAAGACCCCGTCCAAAAAGCCTCCTTAGAGCACTTCTTCACCATTTAGGCGCAATTCCTCTGTGTAGACAGCAGAGAAAATTACCTCTGCTGCTGTGATATCGTCATCATGACACAAATTGGTGCAGTTTTCAAGTTTGTTTTCCTTGGTTCTTTTGCAGATCTTGTTTTTGGTTTTTTTTTTACCCCCCACAGTTTCTTGTATCGCATGGTGCTTAGATCGTTTTAATTTAATCTATTCTCTGGTGTTTCCCTGCAGCAGTTGTTGATTTTCTCCTCTTTTTTGGTCTGGAAACCAAATCCGAGCTCAAAACGAACTGCTCTGGAGGCAATAAAACAAAAGAAGAAAGTGGAATCTTTCAAAACAACTTTAACTTTTTAAAATCATTAAATGAAAAATATTTTAATCATGCAGTATTTTGATAATTGCATTAATTTTTTTTTCTTTTTCCCCACTGAGAGGCAAATATATTTAAATTGCACAGTGAATGAAAAGTGCCTTTGGTGTGTTAAAAGCTCCCGTCTTTACTTGTGATTTAGAATCATTAAATAGACTGGGTTCCCTTCACATTCTAGGACATCACTTTGGTTTGATTTGCATTATGGGAGTTGTCACATCAGATTCTAATAAAGTATTTTCAAAACAGCTCTCTCTCCTTCACTATGAATGTCACTCAGAGCTGCTTGTTAGCAGCTGGTCATTTAGAAAGGAAGCTCACAGTTAGCAGTGAGCTTCAAACCTCCCCAGTATCTTTTCCCCACTTTGCCATGTTACAACCACAATCTTCCATGTTAATGAGATTTTAAATGACTTATAACACAGGGAGAAAGTACTCCAGTACTCTAGTTAGTCACACTAGCCCTAAAAGACCTAATTATAAACATTAGCTCCACTAACGCTAAAGCATGAGACCCAAAGTAATCTTGAGCATTAGCTTCTAGTTTAGAAGCTAATGCTTCCTTACCAGAAACTCAGGTTGGTATTCAGATGAAGCTAATGCTGAAGCGCCTTGTTGCCACATGTGTCTACACAAAATGAGCAAAAACCAAAAAAAGAGCTCGGTTACTACTAGCACATTAGCATAAGTGTGCTCATGACGTTACTCATGAAGTTACAGATTCACTAAGTAAGCATGTCATCAGACCTGAGATCAAGGCTTTGAGACAGTAATCTTTCAGTAGTGCAATATGCTTCATAATCATTTCAATGTATTCCAATGTCCCATGTGTTTTATCATGTTTTATCTTATTTTACTCACTGTAAAGTACTTTAGCTAATCTATCACTTATTGTAAAGGACTATACAAATACATATTATTTCAACTGTTTGAAATAACAGTTGAAATAAACTAAAGTAAAGTAACTTCTTTACTTTTGTTCAGTAAAGAAGTTTGCTTCAAGTCTAAACTAAAACTTACTTTTCGAATTTGAGTAATTCAAACTTTAATACAAACCCATTGGTTTGTATGTTTCCGTCCTGCAAAAGAATCCTGACAGCAATATCAATCTTTTTTTTTATTCGGTTAATATGAAAATAATTTTGGATGTGTAGGTGGGTTTAAATTTGTTTTGAAGGCGGATATATGACTTTATTGTCTGAAAGTTTTGGCTACTGGCTACCACAGCCCCATAAATCAAAGACATGAAGACTAATATTACAGTCAATATGTAAATCACAGCAGTACACTGAACCAACCGTCTTTCACATGACAAACACTCTGTTGTATTGAGTTTATTATACAACTTTAGAAGCAATATTCAGCTCTGTCACAAAACAACACATTCCTCACTGTTAGCTTATTTTACATTCAAAACCGCAAGTTTCCAAAGTGCCGGATAACGAGGTGCAACACTTTGAGAAACCTGAATCCAGCTTCCTGTGGATCAGAGACGCAAACTGTTGTGGTTCTGATGGGCCTGGAACTTTGGACCAGCCAGTACTTCCCGCCCTTTCGCCTCTGCTCCGTTCTTAGGAGCATCCACTTAATTAGCGAGCGCCGTAATGAAGCACACATCAAAGCAAAAAAGAATGAAGAAAACCCATCAAGTTATCTGGCAAAGGCTCCAAGAAACAATCTAAACATGAAGCGTGTGTGTAAGCATTTCTGCTGCCAAGCCCTTACTGTATATCTCAGAGAACCGTGCCAAACATCTTTGCAAGCGACTCCGTTCGTAAGGATGAGCTGAGCTGGCCGGAGATGAGCGGAGGAACCTGACTGAGGAGAACGTCTGCTCACGTCTATTAGAGAATCATACAACCTGGAGGACCGACCTCAGGGGCCACCTCCTCTGGTGCTAATGGTTATTTATGCTAATAAAGCATTAACTTGTACTGCCAATAACAGATGCTAAATAGGCATGATCAATCTGTGCAATCAGTATGCATAAAACTAGTTAAACAACATATTGCTACCTTCCTAAAATTATGGCATGAGTCAAGAAAAAGTTATTTTCTTGTGTCATCACACAGGACACACAGCATACGGAGCCCAAAGCAGTTTATGTTTTTAGCAAGAGAGGTTTAATTAAACCCAAGTCTGGACACAGAAGTCAAACTGAGCTTCTTGGCAAAATAAACCAAAGAGTGAGAGAAATCACAAAGCAGTCAGCCGCTGGCCATCAGATTTGGGTTGTTCCTCTCACCCGGCCTCAGAATCTCAACCCACAACTAAAAATCAGAAAACCAGCTCAGACTAACACTCCCAGACCAACAGCATGGCCTTCAGGTACTAAAGATGGCATCTGTTAAAGCAAGACTCAGAGTGACGCCAACAGTCAGATACTCATCTGACTGTTTTGCTCGCCTGGTGGGTGGAGCTTATTCATTATAAACCCCTTCCAGCAAATCAGCTATAAGGAGAAAAACACAACAATCAGTCAGAGCTCAGTCACAAAAGTGACACACAAAGGATTTGGTTTGTTTGACAACGGTGCAATTTTGATTCCCAAATGATCAGTGTCTGTTGGACTGTCAGGTGTGAAAACATCCTTAGGTTTGACCCGTCCAGGTATTTTATTAGACATAAACAAAGATTGTAAATTCCTTTTAAAAATTGCAGTTTAGCATAGTTTTCTACTGTGATGACTTTTAGCATCTAGGTTACCAAAGTCCAATTTCTGAACCAAAAACTCCAACTGGTTGCGCATTCTTTGGAGCGACAATGCCAGACAGTTAGCTCTATCGCCCAATGCTAAGCAGTACTGACTGCAGGCCAAGTTTTAACAGACAACTTTGAGCAAAAGAGCAAATAAAAGGTTTGCATGACACACCCTAAGTTTTCAATTCAAGTCCATGAAATTCAAATACCCTAAATATTCCATTAGTCATTTCTATTTGAAAGATTGGGCCTAAAGATGCGACGCTTCGCACGTCGTCGCACCGATGCATCACCGCTGCTCGCAAGGGTACAAGACAACTGCAATTTCCAGCTGTGGGTTTTTCATTTTCTACCATTTGCTCTCAAGCGTAAGGTCACCGTGCATCACGCAGTAAGCCTTTGGATCTGAGGAGGTGATTTGTTGTCGACAGTCCGGGTTATTACCGCCAGTCCGAATGCTATGATGAAGGGACGCTTAGAAAGATATCGAGTCGAAGCGGGCGACGGAGTGAGAAAGGAAGGGAAGGTAATAAAAAAAAGAAACAGAGTGTATGAAATTGGACTCAAAGCTTTACAAGACCCACAAGAGGGAAGAAACAGTGGGATAGGAAGGAAGGAGATCTGGAGTCAGATTAGGTAGGTTGAGAGAAACACTCGTTAAAGAAGAATGAAGCAGGGAACTCTGGGAGCTACATGTCTTCTTGCGTTATGTAACACGTCTGGCAGTGGAGCAGCAGAGGGTCATCTGAGGGAAAAGATTCCTCAAACAAGGGAATCTGGTTTAGATTTTTTACATTTTCTCACTTCGCAGCACTGTTGCTATGGCCGACATGCGCGGCAGTAACCAAGGCTACAAGCTTTGTTTTCAGTGAGTCGTCAAAAAGAGGCAGCGATTAAGGTTGATATGGTCAACGCATGTAGTTGTGATCTATTTATGTAAAGAAAAGCAAAACAAAACCCAACTTACTGCCGTGACGTTGATTAGAAATAATATTGCTGACTGCAGCAGGGCTGAGCATTACAACATAGTTATGTAGAGGTAATATATGGATTTGTGATGCTTTTTAAAACACAAATCCAAAGTACAAAAACAAAGAATAATAATAATATTAATAAACCCAAAATATTTTATTCTAAACCCCAATGTGACATTTCTACTGTAAATACTGGAACACAAGCGTTAGCCGCTAACCGTGCTCTCCTCTGCAGTAGGTCCTCCAAACGGTGACTTCACTGTTTTTATTGACTCTCCACTTCTTTAGATCATCTCCAGATTTAAATATAATAATAAAAAAAAACTTTAAATCTGAACTGGATCACTGAAGCACTAAAAAAGAACAATGCTTGCTCTTAGCAATGCTGGGCTGGAATGTTCTACATTGATTATTGATTCTTTAAAACACCATTTGCAGCTTCAAGCTCATATACATATCCTAAAAAAAAGAAGTATTGAGAATTTAGTTTCTGTTTATAGGTGAAAGATCATATTTTTTGAGCTTACATTTCTTTATTGCTTCTGGTTAAGAATATTAGCTTTGATCTGACATCCAAGACGGAGCGATAATTAGTATGTTTGAGGGGTTTCAGCATATCGTTCCACTGCCCCTCCTCCTGCTCGTTAGATATCCGTTAGGTATCCATTCAGAACAGCAGCAGGCAGTTTCTGCTCCTGTTAGTCTTGACGTTTACGGTTGGTTAAAGAGCTCGTTTCCTTGGTCTCTGTTTACAGCTTGTGGTTCCTGAAATTTACTGTCAAATAACTATTGCAGTGCGTCTCTCTCCATTAACTTGCGTTCCCTTGAACTACCTTTGGCAAAAGGCTGTGCCAGGAAAGAACCGGAAAGGTCAGTGCGACAACTCATTAAAAAGTTGCTCTGGCTGATCAAGAGGGAGCAGGACAGCCTCCGAGTCCAAGCACAACGTTGGATTAACAACGTTTCTTTGACTACATACAAGGGACTAAATGATTTATTTATCACCAGAAGCTGTCTGCCGTCTGCAGTTGGTTTGGAAACGGAATCCAAAAGAGAGATGTGGGCAGTTTATTACTCCTGTTAAGACCATATACTGAAAAGGTTAGGGCTGTTTAGCTTTAGGGTGAAACTTAATGTAAAAAGTTTATGCTACAATGAATATATCATAATGGTAAGGTATGCAAGTAGGAGCATGAAATGGTGATTATCTGATCTCAAACAAGGTATTAAAACAAAAGCCAACAGCAGTGGTGGATATGCCACAATAAAACATGTTAATGTCTTGGTAACGTGTTGTGTCATCTACAGCTTGACAGCGACGCCTCATGCTGTTCACAAGCCGACTTACTGTCTGCTGAGACGGGACGCCTCACTCTGCTCAGGTCATTGGCTGCATTTCAATTGACTGTAAAATTGCGCCAACTGAAATGACAAAAATAAATTAGCTTAATAAAAACATGACAATTTTGAAAAAAAACTCAGATTTTATGGCAAAACGTTTTGCCGTATAACAAGGTGGTTTTTCAGTCACATCAAAACAATTTTCACAAGAGTCACATGATCAACAGCAGCTGTGTACTGACTGCACACATTGCATTTAGATAGTTTTGTGGCCTAATGTAGCTTTTATGGACTTAAAGGCTGAATCACCAGCAGCAAGTTTGTAATTTTCCCTGACAGACCACCTTTCACCACACATGATGCAAAACCTAAGACTTCACTTGCGACATTTTGCCTATAGTAAACTGTAGGAAGTTGTCTTTGCAATGCAAGCACTGACTGTGGAAATATACTTATATACACTGGTTATTCTGGTTACTCTTTTTTATTAAGACTTAAAAATCTTCTATTTGTCTGCATTCCTTGATTAAAACATGAATATTTTTAGGTGGTATTTGAGAAAAAAAACTTTATGAATCATAATGGCAGGTCTGCAATTCATGTTCCAAACCATTTTTAGAGATAATCAAATAGCTTTCTGATTGTCTGCATTATTGGCAGCTCACATTTTATTAAATCATGTTCCTTGTAACAAAATGTGCATTTTGGTAAGGACTGTAAGTACAAAGTGAGTGTTCGTACTTTCCAAACAATCATCAATTTTTTGGCATTTTCAGCATTTGATTACTTTAGCACTAAACATAAAGCGATAGAATTCTGTTTGCAAATGCATCCATAAATTATGCACACAGCCTGGCAGAACCAAGTTAAACATTTAACATCAGATCGTACAGATTTGCGTTCAGCAGGGAAAAGCCACTCTACCATTAATGTATTATTTACATCCGTTTTACATTAGCGCAACTTATTATTCCTGTTCAACTGGGTAAGTCGTATGGATCATGTCTGAGCAAGAAATGTTACTAAACAAGTGCATTAGAAGAAAACACTCTCCTCAGATCTTGATCTCTGCAGCAGAAACATCAGATCCAGAAAAACAACGAGACGTAATGATGAATAATTAACTTTCCCTTTTGTCTCCCGCCAAAAGAAAGTGGAAACACCATCATGACCTGCTTTTAGTTACAAACAAACGCAATGTTTCTGTCTGAGCAAATGAAATGATTAAACCAGACGATTATATATTTTCTTCCTTGTCTCTTACACGTACAAAATGAGCATCTCCAGGACGATTAATCATCCCGGCTTCCTCCTTTATTGGCTTTTTTCTCTGTTCATGCTATAGTTGTAATTGCAGTTTTCTCTCACTCACTCGTTGTGGTGCATTCCCCCAGAGGGACTGAGCAGTGGATTGGGTGGCCAGCTGTTTTTGCATTCTGAACGTTACCTGAGCAGTTCCTAATTATGGGATGACTGTCCCTAACGACTGGATCCCAGGATACACGTCAAATCTGAGCTGATGGGCTCAAGGATTCTGGCTGGAATCACATCGTTTGTCTTCATAAATATGGGGTCAAACTCTACGACACAAGCCTGATTTTATCCAGGAGTATTTTCTGTGTTACTGTAACCACTTATAACCAAGTCAAAATGTTTACACTATACCTGACAACAGTTTCTTTTAAAGTTTTTTTTCCCTTTTGATTCAAAGTCAAAAAATCTCAAGTTATCCGTTTTAGGTTGAAAATCAGAAGGTGAAGCTTCACTTGTTAGCCTTAGCATGCTAACAAAGCTAATGGAAATGGCATAAGGAACCCATCAGTGTTTAATATTCATTTAGATTGCTAAATGGTTACCCTCCTTCATTGGCTTATTCTTCTGTGGCTTAGTAGGTCAAACTCACAATTGTGGAAGAAAAACTTCCATCCAAAGTATAATTAAATAGCTCAAATTACATTTTCAAATTCAAATAAAAAATTTTTGTAACAAATCTGAAAACCATCTATTGCTTTTTTGTTGGTCTATCACATTGAAATCCCAGTAAAACACAGAGTAGTTTGCAGTCCTGATGTGGCAAAAGGTAAAAAAAGTTTAAAAATAGAAAAACTTTTGCGAGCGACTGTACATATGCACCTATTCTCCTGCCCAATAATCTCCCCTCTGCCTCAGGTTAAATAGAATCATTAGTCAGAACCATCTGCCACAAAAGCATGACCGCAGCTGAAATGTATTGAGCCTTTATTAGGAGCATTAAGAATGTTACAAATGACCTTTTAAGTTAATAGAACACTGAGACTTTATTATTCCTACTAAATTAGAGCCAATTAGAAGGCTGGGGTCAATTAACTCTCACCGGAGTTTTGAACCGTATCCTGGTGATTCATACATGGCCCGTCCCAGCACAGAGGCTTACAGGAAGATTAATAAAGACCGGTTCTTTTTATAGACCATTCATCTTTCCAGTGTGTCCCAAATGGAGGACTGAGCCTCATCCCGATTTGAACGAATTAACAGGTTTCCGGAGAGCATCGTTGGGGGGTCTCAGCGCCATATAGGTGGCTCATTTCCACACCTTACTGATACAAGGGCCGCGTGCCAAAAACAGGTAATGAAGACACAAAGCCATCTGTCCTATGCGTTGGTTACATGAGGTTTACAGAGGAGGAACCGGCTCTCAGCCTGGTGTGGGGTGGGAAGGGAAACCCTGGAAACCTGAGTTGCGCAATGTGAACCCAACAAAGTCGAACCAAAAAAATCACATCAGTCGTGCTTTCAAAAATTAGAAGCAAGATACTTGTTACTCACTGAGTTTAATGACTCACTGAGACAATAATGAAGCAATCGTACTAATTGAATCAGCGCCTCCTACGTACAATTTTTTAAGTGAAAATAGAAAACACAAAAAAGGAGGAGGCGTGGCTTCAATATTTAAGAATACCATGAACTGTAGTAATTTTTAGGTAATTTTATGTCTTTTGAATATCTTGGAATCGAGGTAAAAGGCCACAAACGAACTAACTTTGACACTAACTCTATACAAAACGCCAACATATGAGGAAAATTTCTTTACGGACTTCAATGAAGTTCTGTCTCTCATATGTATTGATTACGATTGTTTAACAATTATTGGTGATTTCAACATTCATGTTGACAATCCCCAAGACTAAGGGGCAAAAAAGCTCTTTAATATATTCGAGAGTTTTGGTTTAACACAACATGTCAAACAAGCAACACACACTCACGGACACACACTGGACCTGGTTATCAATAAGGGTGTGAATATTTCCAATGTTTCTGTAACTGATGTCACCCTGTCGGATCACTTTGCTGTTATCTTTGACGGTTCTTTATCCGTTAACCCACATGGACAAACAGCTACTATCACAAAACATACTTTCATAGAAAACACAGCAGAAACATTTAATCAAATCTCCTCTTCTTCCTCACCCTTAAGCTATAGTGACGTAGATAAGTTGGTAGATGATTTTCAATGCAAACTTTCAGATATCATTGATTACATTAACCCCATTAAAGTGAAGGTTGTGACTGGCAGGAAGAAATCTCCATGGATAACTATTCAGTCTGCAAGACAACTCTGCTGTAGGGCCGAATGGAAATGGTGTAAAGCTCAACTGCACGTTTATTATGACATCTATAAAGACAGACTACATACCTATCACACAACACTAAAACATGCAAGAGAGACTTTCTTTGCAGATGTCATAAACAAAACAATTTACAAAGCTCGAGCTTTATTTGCTATTTTTGGCAGGCTCACAAATCCTCAGATGACGTTACCACCTGAACTTCAATCTATTGCTGCCTGCAACAAGTTTTCCAGTTTCTTTTCAGAGAAAATTCAAAAGATCAGAGGATTAATCTGCACATCCACTCCAAAGCCAGTACCACTGCTGTGCCCAAACAAAACAAATGCAGAAAAAATGACCAATTTTCAACTACTAAATTATAAAACCATAGAAGAAATTATAAGTCAATTTAGCTTCGGTTCCTGCTGTCTGGATGTCCTACCCACACACTTCTTTAAGAAAGTCCTGCCTGCTGTTGCAACTGATCTGATCCAAATAGTAACTCATCGCTCTCTTTAGGTGTTTTCCCCGAGGCTTTGAAGACAGCAGTTAACAAACCACTGATAAAAAAAAATAATCTAGACAAATCTCTATTGCAGAATTACAGGCCGATATCCAACCTCCCATTCATCAGCAAAATTATTGAAAAGTTACTTTTAAACAATTTAATAACTTCCTAACAATAATGAATCGCTTTGACTCCTTCCAGTCTGGTTTTCGTGCTCACCACAGCACAGAGACGGCCTAGTCAAAGTGTTCAATGATATACATATAAATACAGACTGTGGAAGAACCACAGTGTTGGTTCTGTTGGACCTCAGTGCAGCTTTCAACACTATTGATTGTGACATTTTACTGAATCGACTGGAGAGTTGGGTCGGACTCTCCGGTCCAGTGCTCCACTGGTTGGAATCCTACATAAAGAACAGGAATTTCTTTGTTTCAGTCGGAAACTTCTCATCAGAGAGGTCAAAGGTCACATGTGGGGTACCCCAAGGTTCAATCCTAGGACCCCTTCTTTTCAATATTTATATGCTCCCACTGGCTCAGGTTATAACAGGAAATAAGATCAGCTACCATAACTGCACGGATGATACACAACTCTACATCACAATGTCACCAGGTGACTCTGAACCCAACCAATCACTGAACAGATGCTTAGAATAGATGCTTAGAACAGATCAATGTGTGGATCTGCCAAATCTTTCTCCAGCTGAACAGAAACAAAACTGAAGTTATTATCTTTGGACCTAAAGAAGAGTGAACCAGAATTAATGCACAGCTTCAGATATTACGACTAAAAACCAGCGATCAGCCCGAAACCTGGGAGCAGTGATGGACTCTGACCTGAATCTTCAGAGCCACATTAAGACAGTCACAAAGTCGGCCGTCTATCACCTGAAGAACATCTCCAGGATTAGAGGACTTATATCTCAGCGAGATCTAGAGAAACTCATCTCTGCATTTATCTTTAGCCGCATTGATTATTGCAACAGCGTCTTCAAAGGTCTGACTAACAAATCAATCAAACAGCTGCAGCTGATCCAGAACGCTGCTGCTTGTGTTCTGACTAAAAACAGGAAGATAGAGACATAACACCAGTTTTAAAGTCCCTACACCGGCTTTCTGTAGCTAAAGAATAGACTTTAAAATACTGTTGTTTGTTTATAAATCACTTAACGGTTTAGCACCACAATACCTTAAAGATCTGTTATTACTGTACCAACCATCTACACCCCCCAGTTCTTCTGGTTCTGGTTCTGCTCTGCATCCCCAGAAACAAAAGAAGAGGAGCAGCATTCAGTTTCTACGCACCACAAATTTGGAATAAACTTCCAGAAAACTGTAAAACAGCTGAAACACTGGGTGCCTTTAAATCTCAACTTAAAACCCACCTGTTTAGAATTTCATATAGCTAAATTAGGGTTAGAGTGCGGGATTTGATGTCTTTGATGTTTTTACTTATTTTTTTTATCTCTTTGTGTAAGGAAGTTTTAAAGGTTTGAATCCTTGTCAAATGGTGGTTTGACTAAAGTCCTACAGAAATTAAATCTCTCTCTTTCTAAAGTTTTTATTTTTACTTTTTAATTTCTTTTTATTTCTCTTTCTCACTGTTTCTTTTTTTAAAATCTCTTTTTATTCGATGTCACATGCTGTTTTTATTTTAATTATGTAAATCACTTTGAAATGCCTTGCTGCTGAAATGTGCAATACAAATAAAATTTGATTGATTGATTGATTGATTTAAAAAAAAAAAGGAAACGTGATTACAAAGCACGCAAGTGTGGACGCAACAATGTGTAGCAATGCAGTCTAGAAGCAGCAGGCGTATGGAAATGTGTTGTGCACACTGTACGGCTCAGCCAGAAGCACAGCGACAACCTGGCAGAGAGCCAAGTTCAGGGAAATACTGCGGCACACCCACAGGAATATGTGTCATGTGGAATATCGTGGAGGTTATTCCAATAATGGAAAAGATGAAATATAATCAAGACACTCTAACCTAGTTTTTTTTCTCTCCATAGGGCCTAATTACTGTGAGTGAATATGCCACATGGCAAAGGTCCAAATGAGTATTTCCTTAGGACTGGCATATTTGTCAGTTTCCTGGAATCTGTAATATCCTTCATAGAGTAAATGAATTTGCTGTTGAGAGAAAAAAAATTGATTTATGGCTAATTAATGTCTATTAGAAAGGACCTATTGATTTTAGGTTTCCCTGATATAGTAAAATACATTGCTTGGAGTCCATGGCTTTCTGACTTACAAATCAAACCGTAGTGTTTGACTGCTGGATGAATCTGGTGTCATGGGTAAGAAGGCACAAAACACCAAGTGGATCATGGAAAAGATATTAATCAACTCAAACTTACTCAGGGCCACAGGGCGTCATTAAAGGGGCAGTGCTATGTGTTTTTCTAGCACATAATATCATTTTATATCACAATCAAGTAAACACGTTAGCATCCGTTATAAAAATTATATCAGTGACGTGTGGTGAGGTTCATTGCTGGTGAGGCACTGACTTACGACATATAAAGACACCATCCATGTTATTGGGCCTAAGGAAATTTCGCGCATGCAAACAACGCTGGGAGCCAAAAAGACTAATCTTTTACATGTCATCTATAGCCGCGTTAAGTCAGTGAAACTTAAAAATTCAGGTATTAATTTCGTGCTATGATCCACAGCAAAGTGATCTGTATTCGCCACGCTACGCAGACTCGTTGTCATAGCAACTGACAACAATGCCACTTCATGTTTTAGGATTTAACACCAAAAAACATTCAAGAATTTTGCACACAGAACAGAACATTTAGTTTGTTGTAGTTCGTTTTAGGCTTAATGTTTTATTAATAAATAATTGCTGTGGTAGATTAGCTACCGCTTCTACTTTA
>CAEGAF010043906.1:0-16969 GCA_903067075.1 Micropoecilia bifurca | reverse complement strand
TCTTCTTCTTCTTCTTCTTCTTCTTCTTCTTCTTCTTCTTCTTCTTCTTCTTCTTCTTCTTCTTCTTCTTCTTCTTCCTACATCTCATTTCCCAAACCCTCCTCCGTTCTTACACAGCCTTAATGATGGCATCATTCAAGCATCCAATGCTGCAGTGCTATATAATGCATCAGTTTTAAAGAAGCATACAGAATAAATACACCACCAAACAAGAGTCATTGAGTAAGATTAAATAACCTTTAGTTAGTGATCACACCATGGCTGCAAAGCCCAAGAATCTCTGCTCAATAATTATTTGTACAGCTCGCCAAATCTAATATGAGAGAGCTTCCCGGTGAACGCTGCGGTCCAACCGCGGCTGTTACTTTTGTTATTGCCGTTCATTGCATTCTGCCTCTGAGAGCAGATGGAGAAAAATAGCATAGAAATAAATTATCACAGTGCTGCTAAAGCTAGAAAGCTTTATAAGGAAAAGCTGCTCCTGTGTGCAAATTATGTCAAATTAATACGCTGAATTTTCTTTAGAGTTCTTTGGAAACCAGTTTAGGCGTTCCTAAACACAAAATTCCACTTCTCTGCAGACGATTCTTGGATGTTTGAACATGTCAACTGCTTTCAGGTCTTCCATCCATTTTCCACACCTTGGAAATTCTTTAAGATTAATAAATCCCACATGAATGTTTTGGAATGTTGAGAGGAAGTCAGAGTATCTGGAGAGAAGTTTCATATGCATGGAAAGAAGTTTTAAAGTCCACACACACTGAAAAGCCGTGGGGTTGATTCAAACCTGGAGGCTCTCGCTGCCAAGCAACAGCGCCACCATGCAGACACTTCTATGGAAAATGGTTACTCTGTTTGGATGGGACTTCAATTTTATCCTGTATAAACATAGGATAAAATGTGACTTCTGACTGGAGATACATTGAAAACTATTAGATACACGTCTGATTTAGTACCACAGTATGGGAGTAGCACACAATACATTGGTATTGTGTGAAAATATCGTAATCGGGCCGTTCAGACTACTACTAAAAAAAGTCAGATATGGACAGAAAAATAAATAAAATAAAAATTCAGATTTGGATCGCATTTGCCTGCTGCGTGAAAGATTTTGAAAGAGGTATTTCCTGTATAAACATCAGACATTTAGGCTAAATAGCGACATTCTAATTAGGATTTTGAATTTAATACACAGCTTGTAATCCTTAATTTAAAAATGTCTTAGTTTCTCCAGAAACGTTGCCAAAATGTTGTATTTCTCTGATTTCTGCTACCAGTTTTTCTAAGTATTGTGTCATCTGATCAGCTTCATTGAGCCCTTTATAAATAGTATTCCACTATAAATTGTAAACTTTACTCCGAGTATGGCTGACTGTAAGGCTTTGTGTGTTAAGACATCATCCCACAAGATTTCCTGTGTTCCAGACTCAATCAGATGCATGTCAGGACGAGGTTAACGTAAAATGAGCTCTTCGTTATATCTGTTACGTGGGAGGAGACGTCTCCTGTCAGAGGTTTGAGATTTTTTGTAGCCGCTCCTCTAATCTGCCATCACCTCCTTCAACCAGCATGTGCTGAGCTCCATGCCAAGGCTGGCATCCTTGAATGCGTGACTCCAACAGGACGGAAGAGGGGCGGAAAAAAAGTAAAGAAAAAGATGGAACAAAGAGGCAGAAACGAGCGGCGGGGGGCGGGAGAGGAGAGGGAGAGGAGAGAAGGGACGGGCAGAGAAATTATTCAAATCACTGTTAGATTTGTAGCCCCGAAAAGGATCCTCATTTGCATAACTTCAAAACCTTGGCGCTCCAGTCTTAATAATACACACGCTTTGAGTCTTCCTGTGAACCACCTCCCCGCTCTGTAATATTTCTGTTTTTCTATTTGTGCAGAGGCCACAGGGTGCGGAGTTGCGAGGGAGAGAGAAAAGGAGAGAGAGAGAACTTCTTCACCAACTTCCTCCCACTCGTCTCCCGGGCTGAGGCGGTGGGACGTCCCAATCTTTGGTTTGTTTCGAATGTGGCCTTGCGCCTTATCGGCGAGGAAGACGAGGCATCCCAATTAACATTCCGGCGCGGCGGCTTCTGCAGAACTGGAGACGTTGGCTGCCAGCATCCTTATACGCTCACATTCCCACAGCAACCAAGTAGCTCATTTAGAAGCACATTGCTGTGAATATGTAGGTACATATTTGTAAAAATGTATGTAGGAATGTTAGTATGAAATGATTAGATGCTAATCATTTAACCTCAAGGCCTATTCTTATAAAAAAAGAAAAGACGAAAACAGGAAAGCAGGACAAAGAACATTAAGAATGACTTAAAAAGTACTTCTGATAACACTTTGAAACCAGTGACACCATTACATGAAATAATCATGTATCAGGATGTTCACTGAGCCGGGCAGAACAACACACATAAGAATAACAGTGTCAGTTAAAAGCACTTAATTGCAACCCACATTGCAGATTTTACATTTACTAAATTATGAATTTTATCATTTCTTGCAAAAATACCTGACAGACGTGTCAGGTATTACACATTTAGAAAAAAGGATCCAAGATCCACACAATTGTCAAGCTTTTGTTTTCACATTGTGAAGTGAGGTAATGAGAAAACAAGATGGAAAAATAATCTCTTACTTACAGCAGCAGACTAGTTCATTATATAATATGAACTAACTAAAGGCTAGACTGGGGGGACTAAAAGACCAAAGAAGATTCTAGCGTCTTAAAATAAAACTGGTGTAAAAATAGTTTTGGTGTTCGGTACAAATATGTTCAGAGCCTTTGCTACGTTTGCATTTGATCCATTTCCTGAAAGTGTTGAAGTTAATAAAATAACATTCACTTTAACTTCTACAGCATGTCTACTTTTTAGTCACACAACATTATATGAGCTGCTTTGGCAAATCAATGGTGACCCACTGACTCATTCCTTTGTTTTCCATATAAACAGGCAACTGATCAGTGAGCAATTTCACAATCCATGGTGAAAAAAAACTTAAAGATTCATAAAATAAAATTAGCAAAAAAAACACCAACAATGCTTTTCACACTGGACCTGATTTAAGATGCTAGAAGTTCGTTTTTATCTTAATCCTTCTCAGACAAATTGTTTGAATATAAACCCAGACTTGAAGCAATCACACCAACAAGGAAGTCACCTACTGCATAACTTATGTCAGAATCCCGCTTCAAATGTTCTGTCCCTTTAATTACACATGGTAAGTGTTGAATATGCATCGACAGGCCTTAGTGGTATGTACATACACGACTTTTGCGTGAAAGTTGCTTGAGTTAATTTGGCTCTGTGGTTTTTCCTCTATCCAGATACAGATGGTGAACCACAGGAGCACAGGGTTCACTGGTGGATAAGACTGAAGCCATCAGAAAACAGACTACCAGCCTCTAGAGATTCCTGCTTCTATCACTCAGTGGGCCTCAACATTACCGCCTTTGACGGAGCGCAGAGCCCTGGTGGAATGCAGCGGAAATCTGTGAGTGTTTGCTCCTGAAATAGTCAAGGAGCAAAACGTCTCTGCTGTAGTCACAACAGGTCAAAACACTACTGAACTTAAGGAGGCTACAGTCTCCTATCTGACTGACCGGTCTTGCTTTGTCAACTTGTACGGAAGCGAAGGCGAGAAGTTCCTGAGAAACAACGCCACCAACTGGCAAAGGACAAGCATGACCAATGACAAGGTGGCAGGAAGGCGAGCAGTAATTACAATGATAGTCTGGAACATGACTGGTCTTCATTTACTAAACATTAGAGATGTTGGTGAGCTCAAAGAGTCTGATCACTTTAACTCAAAGGCTAAACACACACAGACACACACACACACACACACACACACACACACACACACACACACACACACACACACACACACACACACACACACATAGCGGCTGCTGTACCTGACTGGGTTCAGGACTTCTGATGCTACATTTGGTGTACATCAGTACAAGCATTTTTCCAAACAGACAAAAATAACAAAATATTCAGTTTGTGTGACATGTTACAGCATTTTGACAAAGATCTGAGTCTGTAGATAGTTGCTCATTTTTTCATTTTGGGTTTGTCTGTATGTCTAGTTAAACAGATTCCAGAAACAGTAGTGGATAAAAAAAAAAGTCTTCAGCTTGATGGAAGTTTCTGCGACGGTTAACGTCAAAACAAAAAACCACGGATAAGCACAAGACGGCTGAGAGTCAATCAGCCAATAGCGCCCCCTCCCCTCCCTCACTGGAGCTGGAAAAGAACAAAGCAATCCCATTAACAAAGAGGCACTTCCAATTTCCCTGCTTTGGAGTTTGAACAGACAAGGCTTTTGGTCAGTGTTCTCGTTCATCAGTTTTGTCATTTTCGTTCTAAGGGGGGAAATGAAAACTGCCATATTAAAGCTGAATTAAGGTCTGAAGGGCAGTGGCTGTGATGGAGAATTCATTTAAAGTGAAGGCTGCATAGTCAAAAAGGTCAAAGACTGGAATAATGAATCTAACGGAGGTTGTGTGGACAGAACGCCTTGGAAAAGTATTCATGCTCTCTGAACTCGACTTCTTTCGCCATGTTGCAGTTTAAAGTAGTTTAAAGGCACTTCGTGTGATAGACATGGACAAAGTGTGACGCACATTTCTATTCGTCTTCCTGAACAGAATCATTTGTAGAACTGCAGTAACAGCTCCAGATCCTCCTTCTCTCCGGGGAAGAAAACCATCCCCACATTATGATGCTGCCACCGCCATGTTTTCACAATATTGGTAGTATGTTCAGGGTGGGCAAAATACAAACTGGGCTTTTTTGTTTTTTAAAGGTCAGACTCGAGGAGTGTAAAACTACTACTTGTGTTTCTCCCACACAGCTCCTTCAGACTAGCCAGCAGAAATTAGCAAACACCTGATGGAGCTGCGCATCTACTGGGCCTAAAATAAGAAATACGTCTCCATCCGACAGTCCTAAGAATGGCTGTAAATGGCACAATGAGAAACACTGTTGCCATGACGTCCAACAATGTCGGAATATTGGAAAGAGCAGAAGCTTCTTAAAAGAGACCAAAACCCAATTTCAAGATGTTTAATTTGAATTTAAATTTTTTTTAAGTTATGTTTGGCGTGTACAGCATTTTTATAACAACTGAATGTAACATAGGTAATTGATTGTGCTATAAAATGGCACTTTGTGACTGGAAAATACACAATACTGCCCCTTTAAGGTGTTCCTCACACCTTATTTTATTTCAGGGAATCAAAGTAAAGCGGTGTGAATATGTACACATTTCTGTACTTCTGAAGAAAAAGTTCGGCTTCTTCATTTTCTCCTTAGGATTTGTGTTGCTCTACATTTCCAGTTGGTGATTTTCTGCTCTCAGGGAACAACTTGAAACACATAAAATAAACAATTTTTCTCCAATCTGCAGTGCTGGTGGAGGCAAAAACCCTGAACCCAGGAAGTTCAACTATGGTCAGTCCGGAGAGAAGTGGAGGAGCCAAAGACGGCATCAGCCTGCATCCGTCTGCAGATGAAAAGGTAAAACTGCTCAACGTTTGTTTGCGACGCACAGACGCGTGAGGCCGCGCTCTCGTTCGGCGAGGGGCGAGGCGTGAAGGACGTCCAGCCGTACACACGGTGCAGGAGACCCCTGGATTAGTCACGCTCGCCGGGTCTCTGCCGACGCTGCAGCACCGCGGCGCTTCCAAACGCAGACTCTAAACGCAACACAGCAAAGGGCCTGATTGAACCCCCAGCGCTGAACCACACACAGGGAGCTCTGTGCCAGCCAGCTAATTATGTCTGTGACAAACGTGTGTGAAGCGCGTGAGAAATGGTTGACAAAAATTCATCTAAAAATTTCTGTTTCAATTAAAATTTAAACATGTCCAGCCGTGTTGCTGCACAGGTTTAAATTACAGCAACAACAGTTTTGTGCTTTATTTGCACATGGAAGATTTTACCACACATAGCTGCTTTGTTTTGATGTTTTGTGTTACTTTGTGCTGCTGCAGTATGAAAGCTGTCGGTGAAAATATATAAGCTTCCCAACAACTTCAGTCATGTCTGGACTCTGCAAACATAAGCATTTACTCCAACCGCGCCTCCAGCTCCACACTTCATGTCATCTCCTAAGGAGACTGAAAAGCCACATTTGTCCCTGTTAGGTGCTTCCCTGGGTTGAAATGCTGGAAGCGGTACATTACGTGACAGGTTGGACTCATTAATGAATTCGATGTGGATGTGAAGACTTTGTCATAGCAACATGTAATTTCCTGAAATGATTGCACGTTCGGCTGAGGACTGGAGCCGAAAGCCCATTTCATTCCCCGTCTTCTCCAATTCACGTTGACAGAGTGAGTGGAAGGAAAGAAAAGCTCCCCCTCTCTCAGTTTACATTAACTTAATAAAGTTCTGTAATATGTGTTCAATGCATGCAATTATAAACGACACCTTCGGGCTTTTTCTGCCACTAAATAAGTAAAAGAAATGAATGATAAACAGTATTTGTTTACTTTCTGAAGAAAACCAATGGCTGTAATAATCACTGGGCCCTCAGGCAGAATGACTTGCATTTCATTTGGGCTTAAAATTCTCTTCATGAAGTAATCATTCTTCAAACACCATATTGTTTAACAAAAAAAAGAGAGAGAGAGAGAGAAAGGTTTTTATACATCTTAAGTGACCGACTCTGGTTTTTCTAAAAACCGTTGGGATCATTGCGGCGCGTCTGTAGAAATGGCAAACTCCTGCCAAGAATCTCTCCCTCCATACATTCAAAACTAATGAGAAAGTTGTCCCAACATTTTTTTCAAACACAATCATTTATATTTAGATGAGTCACATGGCAAAGTTGATATGGTTTAGAAAGTACTGGGACATTCAAAGAAGAAATAAGTAGTTTTCCTCACATTTTAGTGTTTTAAATCAAATAAATTTTGATACCAGACAAAAAAACCACACAAAACAATTGCTCCCCTAAAGCTAATGGCTAGTTGGGCTATTCTTAGCACAACTAATTATGATCAAAATGAACGTTTTATGTCACTTTAGAGGAATTTTGGCCTGTAGCATCAACAGGCATTGGTCTGCATATGGCAGGTAAAATTGAATCAATACTCAAGGTACAAAACATGATTTAACAAACTAGGCTATCATGTTTTCACATAGTCACGCCAATTTGGACAGCGCTTTCCTGTTGATCTAAATATCAAACAATCGTTTAAAATCTGTATTTTGGATTTTTTTTTAAATTCACCTTATGATCTGAAACATTTAATTAAAAAAAAAGGTACAAAGAGAATAGATCTCGAAGGGAACAACAGTCTGCAGTGATCAGATTGGATGGGACGCATTAGGCTTCATATTAGACACCGATGTGGGACCTTTTTGTTTTTTACACTTAATTTCATTATAAAAGCCTTTATTCGTGTGGCTGAACAGCAGAGACCGCCTGCTGTGTACCTCCGGCCATTACTAATCAGTTTTCACAGGGATGACTTCGGTGCTGCTACAGGGCAGGTGATGCCATCAACGGCTCTCTGCAGGTTTTCTGAACCAGCATGTGGAGGTTCTTTGGACTTCACAAACGTAACATGCTCCAATTCACAGCAACATGTTTGCATTATTTGCCACTGTAAATACTTGATATTCTTCCTTTGCTCACAATGCAACTCCACGTATTTTTCATATTTCCCTCACAATTTCTGTCTTTTCCACTTCGTAATTCCACTTTCTAACGTCATCATCTTTGCCTGACGTTAAAAATTGTTTTAACGCTCTTGAGCATTTAAGTTCGGCACAGACACGTTATTCTCCTACTGAGCAAGGTGGCCTCTTTGTTTCCCATTTTCAGTTACATGAAACCCGAGCGAGTTGAAATCCCCCGGCTCAGACCTTGAGGTCAAATTAGTTCTCACACTGTATGCTCACACAGTGACCGTCAACCATAATTGGCCCCTTGCCAGTAGATTAATAGGCATTCTCTTACTATTAAAAGGGTCTTTCCTAAGAGAGGCTTCAGAGAATTAATTAAACCGATGACATTTTGGAGAACTAAAGAGTTAAGAACAAGCCAACCTTGATATTAGAGGGAAGGCTTGCAGACGGATAACCGTTCTCTCACTACGTAGACGCACTTAACCCCCCACTGCACAGCATTTTACTCTGTGTCACAATTTGAAGCTGATGGCCCTAAAACAGGAATTCTGAGCAGGCAAAAATGTGGTCTCCTATTAAGTGTTACACAGAAAGTTCAAGGCCAGCATATGGAAGAAAAAAACTTAAAACTCTTGTTACGATCAAACATCAAAAGTCAAACTATTTTGTATATTTATGAGTACATTCACCTTACACAGGAGAGCATCCAACATGCTAAAGGTCACAGAGAGAGGAGGAAGTAGATAAAAATAAGTGGAGAGAGGAAATTATAGATTTGTCTCATATGCTATTGTTCTCATTAATTTTACATCTTAATTTTTTTAAAATGTTGAGCAGCTCTACTAGAGACGCTCCATAAATTTTATAGTTATTGATCTTTTTTTTGTACAGTGAAAGCATCACACCCAAGCATTTCCAGGTTGCGCTGACAACAACATCAGTGTGTTCTAAACAGTTGAAGTCAACTCTTGTAATGACAAGTGAGATGATTAAAAAAATATATAGGTGTAAAAAGGAGCTAACAATTTCCACAACCAGCCCAGGAGTTGCTTTATCGAACTAGCCAAATGACAAATGGCTAGTTTGTCCTTTAGCGATTAGCTGTATTAATGCTAATCCAGCTAATTGCTAAGATTGAGATGCTGAAGAGAGAAACTTTTAAAACAGCAAAACCTTATTTCAAAGCAACTTCTTTCTCATACACACAGTGCGTCATCTCCCCCGCTTCTAGTAAATAACTACTTGTGGAATCTTTGTGCAGTTAAGAACTGCAGGGTGCGTCACACTGCAGTCAGCGGTGCAACTTTGCCTGCATGGATGCAGGTGTTGAGCAGCTCTGTTGCAATTCACTCAAATTCTGCTGGAAAACAATGTTTGTGGGTAATTATTATTTTTACTCTCCTTAATCTATAACCTAGAGGAAATGAATCAAAAACTAAGGAGGATTGCTGAGGACATTTTGATTAAGGAAAAAAAAGACTATGGGATCATGCCTATATTCAACGATAAATTCATAAATGCATGTGTTTCTAGTATTTTGCTGATAAGTTGTTTTGTAGCACAAGTGGCAGATTAGACAGGTTTTGGCAGGTCAAATCAGGGCCAAAGCTGCCAGAAACACTTGGCCATCAGTTGGCAACTTGCTCCAGGCTAAAGCAACCACCAAAAAAAAGGATTTTGTAGCTTTCAGGAGACAAAACATGAAGTTTGGGTAGCCAAGACAAACAAAAATGTTGTGCAGATGAGAGGTGCAGTCTGTCAAGAAAAGGAAGGAATGAACCAATCATTAATTCAGTACCAATGACCAGCCAGTTAAAAGTAGCTTCATATCCGATGCTAGTGCTGCTTCACAACAACCCATCTGTGCCAATTTTTTATTTTTGCAAGTCTTTAAATTTTGTCAGGTTTTAAAGTGTGTGTCTGATCTGAGGCCAGGATGTAAATTGAGATGACGGGATGCAGCGCCGCTGATCTACTGCTCCTTCAAGAAAATCCAGCACAGAGGCTTCAGTTCTGCTTAACAGAAAGTACCAAAATAAAACGGACACAGTTTGGAGTTCGGTCAAGTCTTCTCTTGGTGCCAAATCTTGGGAATGATTTGTTTTAACTGTCAGGAATGAGATTAACCCCGGCAGAAGAGGAATAACAAACCCTTGTTAGTCGGAGTTCAGTAAATCAGAGGCTAAAGAGAGACATTGTGTCAAGGGACAGAAAAGGTTGTCCATTCTTTTTTCTCCCCCCCTACTTTTTATTTGACGTCCATAAATAGGTGCAACTTCAGTGTATGACCCCCTGGCAACCAGCATGAGAGTCTGAACTGTTCGTCAGGTAGGAGCGACTCTTTATCCCACTTCCCTAAAACAAGAACATCCGTAATTTGGAAAACAGTGAAAGGAAGGGAAACCCAAAGAACCACTTTAGAAACACAGTGCTCACATAAAGACAAGACATGTGGACAGGATGTAACAGAGGAGACCGTCTAACACACAGCAATCTATTGTTTTAGTCTCACTTACTGTCCGAAGACAGATTACAGTATTACCTGCTGTAATCGATTGAGTTTTCACTCCTGAAAACTGACACATAAACGACAAACCACATTTATTAGCAGCCCTGATAAATAAAAGAATTCTAGGCTTTCGAAAGATCTTAACCAGAGAGGCCAATAGTTATGGAGGGTGCTGTAAATCGCAGCAATAAATCCCTGATTATTGCATTAGAATTATTGCATTCAAATTAATGCAATAATTTTTTTATTAAAAGTAGCCTGATAAAAAAAATAAAAATAAAAACCAGCCCTTTGTTCTACGCTTTGTTTCATACAGGGGTCTAAACAACTACTTCTGTTCTCTGATAAGCCCTGTTGAAGCTATCGGAGGAAATCCAAGTCAATGGGAGAAATCCCAGATCGAACTGTGAAAAGAGATTAGAAAAGACCAGAATTGCATGGGAAGGCATAGCCAGGCTAGCACGACGGATATAAACACACACAAGTACATGAATGAAGTATTATATTTTATGATATGTGACCAAAAGCAAACATCAACTCTTGTGTTTTTTTAATTTAGTTTTTTAAACAAGCTTTAAAAAGAGCAGTTTATTTAACTGGCCTGTCTTCTCTTTGGTGGTAGCTGGTTTCTTTTGTTGTTTGTTTGGGTTATTTTTCTATAAATGCATCTACATTTCAAAAATGACTCCTTAAGCTTTGGAGCATCTTACTGATCTGTTTATTAACGATCCAAATAGGTTTTCAGAAATATAGGAAATTTAGTTTGGGTTTATCAGAATTTCCAATTAGACAACTTTTTGGCTTGCTCTGCCAGTGGTTTGCTGAAATGCTAACCAGGCTCACTACTGCTTATCTTAGACTAAAAAAGAATGGATAAATGATAAATGAGGACTATTTTCAGTTCACAACTTAACAGAAAGTAGTGATGATATTACAAACTAAAGGCAGAAAAAGTGACTTTTTTACAGTTCAGAGTAAGAAAACTGTCACTCTTAGTAATTTTTCTTGATGAAATCATTGAATGACAAGTAACCATTGAAACAAAATCCCAACATTTCCTATCTGAAGTTGAAAGTCTCCCACCCAACTCAGAGTCACAGCCATCAGAACCCAGTTTCAGACATCCAGAACCCAAGCAGGTCATCAATCATTCAGTCCTGTGAATATTTTCATTTTTCAGCGTCATTTTACCTGCCTAAACAAATGACTTGAGATGTTTAGCAAAAGAATGATCCTACCTTTGGTTGATGAGAACGACCCATGCAAATCTCAGAGCCGGTTGACATCCGTCCAAAGCAGGGTCACGACCTTTCTGAGCTGCTGGTCCTTAAAAAACAAAAACATATTTTTATTTATTGAAACAAGCAAAAGGAATAAATGTTAAAACTAGAACAGATTTCCTAATGAATAAAGTATGTGCTTTATGTATGGAATGGGAAATTAATATTTTATGTGGAAAAAAGCTATTAAAGGTTTTCAGTTTCCATCTATATTCAAACACATCAGCGGTCGGACAAGAGAAGACGTCTCAGTTTGTCTAATTTGTGACAAACTGAGGATAAACGAGAAATCAATTGGAGGAGGAGGGCCGACGATGAAGCCTGCTGATGGATTTAATAACAGAAAAAAGAGAGAAAAAAACAGGAAAAAGAAGAGAAAACATCCGGAAACAGAACAGAAATCTAAACCTAAAGAAACCAAAGAGCTTTGATATTTTTAGGTCTGATTGTAATGTGAAAACCAGTTGAGTGCAATCAGCAGATTGAATGGCAGCCGAGTGGGGAGAAGACAATGGAGCTGGGGAGACATTAGGAGCGCGGGATAATTACAAATACAAGCAAAGACTAATTAAACAAAGCTAAATATCAACAAATACAGAAATTATTCAAATTATTGGACCTAAAAAGAAAAAACAAAGAATTCATACAAAAATAACATGAAGGAAATGTTTCAAAGTGTCTTTACTCTAACTGTGCAGACTGACTCTGCCGTCTGCCAGCCCTGCTGTGCAGACGGGTTGCATTAATCACAGCATTAATCCTGCTGTGGTCAGGACGACGAGCCAGCATGTCAGAGGTTGACTGCATCGACCGCATCCTATTGGAGTTATAATTTACAATCTACATCGACTGCCTCGGTGTGCCGCTGCACTGGGCAAGATGGCCGCTGCTGCACCTTTGGCTTGCACACAGGGAGTAAAAGAAAAAAATAAATAAGTAGACGAGACGGTGACAGACTGACAGAGACGAAGCATGGCCTGGAGATAACAGGTGATGGAGCTCTGCCTCTGCCTCTTATCGCTCCGCACTCTGAGCTCCTCAAGCGCCCCGACCATCTCTGCTATTGTTCCGCCTGATTGTTGCACTCTAGAATATTAACTAGATGTAAACTGAATACGTTTATAGACTTTGCATTAAAAAACAACAACTGATCACTCTAGGCTATTTATATAAAACGCCGATCCTTATAGGTAATGTCACTACTTTTAGATCATTTCTACATTAGCAGCTTTTCAGATTTTCCCCACTTGCCACGCTGGTGCGTTTACGTTCGTCACAACTCCTACAGTGCCGGCCTATTTGTTCAACGCGTTAAACCCTCAAAATGCTCAAAACGCTCAAAACGCCCAAAACGCTCAATGCTTCGAATCGCGCCACGACTGCCCCTCAAACCCGACGCACAAAACGCGTTTGGTACGTTCACACCAATAAGTCCAACAAGTCCAACAGCTTTTTCACCAGAATATTACATCAAATCTTAATATTTTTGTCCTTTTTCATTATTTTTGACAAGTTTAAACGAAGCAGTAACACTCAAATGTACTTTGGGATCCCGTTCAACTTTCTCTTCCTCAGTCAGCATCAGGTTCCCTCGGTATAACCCAGCTCTCATCTGGACTGCTACATCTCCATGGCTACCTTTAGTCACGCAAAAACAAGCCTACTTTCAAATGTCCCAAGAGGCGCATTATCAAGAAATCAATGCAGCTCCGAAACCACATCCGGCAGCCTCCTCCAGCAGCAGACTGATTAATATTTCACAGGTTTTAGAGCTCGGGTTGCATCTGATAGAACAGATAGAAGGAGATGGAGCTCAGTAGGCGATCAGGTTGCACAGTCACCCTGGAGTGTTTAGATCTGGGTGTGTGGGTTTTTGTTTTTCTTGCGTGCCTCTTTTGTTGTCTGAGGAACAGTTTGGGAAGCTCACATTTCACTACGTTCTTTAGAAAACAAAAGCGTAACAAACATCTCCTGATACTAACGCTGTGGCTGTAATGGGAATCCTTCAATGCACAAAAGCTTCGAGTCCGGAGTAGAAAATGTGATGATGGCATCACTGGGTGCAGGTCATCTATCGGCTGCCCTCTCACACACAGGAAACGCATCTACAGGCCTGGAAGCAGGAGAAGCAGATTACTAGGTGCTGAGAGTGGATTTTAAAGGGGAGGACGATCAATTAAAAAGCAATTTGCACCCCTCTGCCTCCCCATAGAGTCTCCTCCACGTTCCCGTCACGCAGCCTCTACTCTGGGCCTCATTCACAGTCTGATGAGCAACTCAAACGCAACCGAGCAGAAAAATCCGATCAGCCCCCGCTGGTCACGGGGAAAAATCTACACCGTATTACAACAGAATCCAGGTTGGTGGAGTGAAACGCTGCAGCAGATCCTGAAACCTGTACATGTAAAATGCAGAGTGCATGTGGACACTCATCAGGCTTCAACTTCTCAAGCCCCAACAGGTTAGACGACATAGTGGGTTTGCTGCTGCAACACCAATGGACCGTGTGTTAGAACGTGGGCATCTTTAGGATGGAGCATTAGATCTATGTTAAATATTAAATATTTCTTTTGACAGACAAGGTTTTTGTCACTTCAAAATCAAAATCACTCTTCAAATTTATCATTTTTAGCACATTTTACTCTGCCTTAATATATATTTAATAAACCAAATGTGTCATATAATCAACTTTACAGCCAGATTATGGAAGAACATAAGCTGAATTTTAGACTGAACTGAAAATAAAACTGAACTGAAATGGGAATGCATTATGGTCTTGGTCAAATGTATTAGGGTCAATTACTTTTCCACACAGGATCTTGTACAGTAGGTTTGGATTTTTTTAAACTCTATTAATAATAAATACTTATTTAAAAAGTGTAATTTGTTGATTGGGTGATATTTAAATATGCTTCATGTCCAGAAACACTGAAATGTGATACATGTACATAAAAAAAT
This sequence comes from Micropoecilia bifurca, assembly GCA_903067075.1. Taxonomy (NCBI): domain Eukaryota; kingdom Metazoa; phylum Chordata; class Actinopteri; order Cyprinodontiformes; family Poeciliidae; genus Micropoecilia; species Micropoecilia bifurca. The sequence continues at coordinate 2,573 of CAEGAF010043906.1, read as the reverse complement.
AGAAAACAAGGATGCGGGAAACACTACTTGATGTCACTATAGAATATATTTTCATATTCAAATCATTAATTTAGCCATTAAAAACAACAAAATTGTTGAAAAATATACTACATACCTGAAATGTGAACATCTGCAGTGTAATAATGTCTACTTAAAATCCCTGCTGCCACCTTTATTTACTTTGTGTCAGATCAATACCACGAACCCCCACTGAAAGAGTAAAGCTAAAAGTCAGCTGACCAGGTTTGAATGAAATCAAATCTATTTTAAATTAAGCTTCCTTTTTTCCCTATACATCTTGTCGCAGAAATGCTCAAACTGCTTCATGTGATTCTTTCCGCCGTAGCGGCTCCTGGTTAATGTACAGCTCAGCTGCAGACGTTTGTATGGAAGATTAATAGAGGTTGACGGATGACCTAATGTGGAAGGCATTCAGAAAGCAACCTGGTTTCTTTATCAATGGCAGAGCTGCTCAGAAACACCAGAGAGGGAGAAAACAGGAGGGACTCTGTCCAGACCGGGTCACGGGGTCTAATGACTTAAAGCTCCACTCATTGTCTAAGCTAAATATAACGTAAACCGTTACTAACTAGCTTTTACCAACTTGAAAATAAAATCTACAATCTCTTCACCTTTTGCTTCCTAGCACACAACTAACAGCTTTGGGTTAGTTGGTGTGAAAATACAAGGCTTCATCTGAAGAAGATTAACTCCAGAATACGATACTGCCGACCCCGTGTTGCATTATGGGTATTGTGTTCTTCACCTTTTGGGACGGATGCCCAGCCATCTTTCCGTTTAGAAGATTCTAGCCAGGCTTGGGTGTTCTCTTTGGAAGAAAATCTGATTTATATATAACTTAATGTACAATATTGTATCTCCACAAACACACACGCACACACACACACACACACGCACAATGAGTCGCCTACAAATCAATAGGCAACTGTTGCCCTGAGGCACATCGACATGCAACAGAAGGAAGCTGTAATCCAACCTACAATCTTCTGACTGCAAGACAGCCACGCTACAAACTGAATCCCAATATTTTTTCTGGATTTGATTTGGTTTTGACAGCATACAGTCAGCATGAGTGAGAAGAGCTGCGGTTCCTACACGGAGACGTAAATGAGCAAAGAGAGAGAAAATTGTGTTAAAAACATTCTCTACTTGCACAACTGAATTTGTACATCTGGATTGTGAAGCAGTTATCAAAGGCCTGCATCTCCAGTGGAAAGTAAGGCGCTATCTGATGTATTCAGTGAATAACTTACTGACGTCACATTGTTTATCAGAGGTGCAAAAGTTCAGGGCGGAACAAACAGAATTAAACATCTAGAACCGTCTTAAGCTTTAGCTACTTTGGCAGTATTTTTAGAAGATTTTCCTCTTTGTTTAATGGGGGGAAAAAAAGAAAAAAACCAAACTCTTTTCTCATCCAGGCTTCAGACTGAGGTGTGAATAAAATTAGCCCACATTGCTCACATCCTTTCTACCTTTCATGTAGCAAAAGGATTGTCTGTGCTCTGCAGATCCAATCGTCACATTATGAAAGCTTTTATTCAGATGTGTTATTGTTTAACCTCTTGACCTGCTGTCTCCAGAGTAATTTTCAGACACAAATTGTTCATTTACGTTTTGTGCTCATATTAATGTCCATCATGAAGGGAAAAAAACAACACTAGTTTATTTTATTTCCTTGTTTCTAGGAGTCCGACTCTGAATGTGAAAGTGCAACTCAAAGCACAGCGACAGTCCAGCCTCTCGTCTCACTTCTAGTATATAGAAGATAAAAACATTTCAGCTGGATGTGGCGTCAAAAGTCTCCTACTAAGAATTATGGATTTCCTGTCTCTCACATAGGAACACACACAGTCTGAAGTTGCAGGTTTGTTCACAAGCAATGTGTCGAGCAGCTGCTGCAAAATGTTTTGAACGGGCAAAAGGTGGTAAAAGAAGCACTGTTTTATTAACTGGAAAACAGAAATAATCTATCGCACCAAGGAATCCGTTTCCTGCCATAACCTCTAGTTTGTGGCACTCACTGCTAATAATAACGCTTCAAAAAGTTCAGGAAAATATTCTGTGGACTGATGAGGCAAAAGCGGAACTTCGTGGAAGGTGTGGGTCCCTTTTCAAAATATAACACCTATGATTAAACACGGTGGTGGTAGCGTGATGATCTGGACCCGATTTGCTGCTTCTGGACCATAAGTGCAGCTCTCTAGATAACGCTTAAGGAGAATATCTGACCATCAGTTTGTGATCTTAAGCTCAAGCACACTTTGTTATAAAGCAGGAAAATTATCCAAAGCACACCTGCAAGTCCACCTCCGACTGGCTTTAAAAAGAAGTAACGAGATGATGGTTTCGCAGTGGCCTAGTCAAAGTCCACACTTAAATCGACACCATTCTTTCATAGTGATGTGAAAGACTTGTTGCCATTTATAAACAAAATAATAAGCGAGAACAACAACAAAAATATTATTAAGGAGCATAAATACTTTTACCACTGCTTATTTTTACAGAAGCGCATATACATGCCTTTCTGCTATCGATGCAGCAATTTATAT
>CAEGAF010043901.1:0-39090 GCA_903067075.1 Micropoecilia bifurca | reverse complement strand
ATTATTATTATTATTATTATTATTATTATTATTATTATTATTATTATTATTATTATTATTATTATTATTATTATTATCATGTCAGTCTCCCCTTCAAATAAAGTATTACCAATGCTACAAACTGGTTAACATTTATTCCTTCAACTGACCTTTGAGAAGTTTGAAATCAGAACAGGCAACAGACTGGACATTTCAGCCAAACTTCCGAAATTTAGGTTTTATTTTTGAATAACCAGTGTCCTATAGGAAGACGCCCTCAGTACTTTTCCAAGTTAAAAAGACGTTCTGTCTAAACAGGAACCTATTTTTTTTTCTCACCTAGACCATTGTGGAGCACTTTCCATGGAAAGAAATGACAACTAACCTTTGAAACAATAATTCCTTTTTGTTTTCTAAACAAATAGTTATAATACATTTAGATTTTTTTTATTCTATAACAGGAAATAATTATACATTACTGGAAGTTACCCATCTTCCCCAGAGTGGCTGTAACAGGAAAGGCAGTGTTTTGCTAAGAGGTCTTGTGTAAGTTCATGACATCAAAATAAAAAAGACTGTAATCAAGAAGAAAAAAACTATTCCTTTTAGTAAAACATGACAACAGGACTTATGTTTGCAGAAGTTGCGCCTGAGTGAACAAGACATCAACAAAAACAGGACATCTGTCTGAGCAACTTTTATCAACTGACCATTTGAAATTATCGCTGATGAAGGTTGTTCCACTGACTGCACTTTGGTTTCCACACACAGCAACTGGGAAATACCAAATCATTTTGTTAAGAAGAGCCTGGAAAGTACTTTCTTTCACCATCAGTCAGTTCCTTTTGTTCTTTAAATGAAAGGGAAACACAAGTTCCTGATTTTATGTATGAGCAGAAATCTGGATCAATAGAAAAAAAAATCAATTCCAGCTTTTCTTTTCTTTTTCTTTTTCCTGAATATGCTGTCAGGTTGGTTTTTAGATGAATGTAGTTGAGCGTATCTAAAATGAGCAGTACTGCACTTCTTTTAGTTGCTCTCAGTTGCTATTTTTGTCCTGCTATGACAACTGTAACATGCTAAAAATTGCTTCAGGCTTTTTGATTTATAAAAATTCGGACATATTGCTAAAATATGAAAGCTAAAATGTTTTTAGAATCTCATAAAAATGTAATTTGTTATATTTTGACAAATTTTCTAAATCTTACCACAAAAACGTGTTTCAGTGAGAATAAAATGATTTGGTTAAATTCAGGACATGTATAGCACCAACTAAGAACAAATATAGTCTAAAGGCACTTTACAAAAACAAAGAAGAAAACATTTTTCATTTAATCCAATAATAATAGACAAATTGAAAGTTGCTTATAGATTCCAATTGTATGTTAGTATGTTATGAGACAATCTGTGGGAAAAAAAAAAAATCTAATTCCTTCGTCTCCTCCCAGTGCTCCCAGTTCTAACTAGGAACAACCAATCAGAGCCAGGAGGCGGGCCTCATCGTTGTCAATCATCCCTGTCACTCTATTACCTAGCAGAGCCTGTTGTGAATGCTAAAGCTAGGAACGGTAAATTATTTCTCCTCTATTAGCATATTTAGCTGGAAGCACTGGAGATTGGTTGACAGATATAAGACCCTCCTCCTCCTGGCTCTGATTGGTTATTTTTGGTCCGGAGTTAAGTATTTTTTCAGACAGTAGAGCTAATTGAGGAGGATATGGAGGAAATCGATACTTTCAGACTGTCCGTCTCATTTGTGTCTTTCCATAAAAGTTATATACTGCTAAAGGCAAAAAACTTGTATTAAATGTACAAATTAATATAAGACTTCCAATTATGAAACTTTTTACATTGTAAAAATATATTTCTTTAGCAGTTTAAAGCTTGAGCTAGCTTAAAACAATGTTAATGCCAACACCCTGCTTGAAAAGAAACTGAGCATGTTGATGTTGATGCTGTGGTTGCCAATGTTCTCAGATGTGGTTGTCTTTTACTTTTTTCAGCTGTGGTTTCAGAGTAAAGTGTTGCATGCCACTTTGTTAGATCTGATATAAAGTTTATTTCATTAATGTTTTCTGATTAACCGATGAGCAAAATTATCTTGACGATTAGTAAGAATTCAACTAAATAAGCTGACAACATAACTTCAGCACAGAAATATTGACATTCATTTTATTCAAGTCGATTAAAGTCGACTTGTTGAAAAAAATGTGTCACAGCCATTGTACCGATTCAGATCTAACAGTTTGTGTTAGCAGCAGTGCAGCAAAAAGAAATTAACCACACAGAACTGAGAAAATAGAAAACATATATCGATAACGGAGGAGCAGGAAACTAGCACCGCTGCAACAAAATGAAAATTCTGCATGGTTGCAGCTTTTATCTAACATTAGTGCGGCCCACGAAACGTTACATTTAAACATTTTCTGCAAGCATGGAAACCACCTGACACAACATTTTAACTGTTTGCTTGTATTCTATTCATACATATAAATAAAAATTTAAAAATTGAGTAAAAGCGTAATATTTCTTACCTGCCATTTTATTAAGTAAAACTCATCACACAAAGAGTGACATGTTCTAAGCCTTTGTCTTTTTTGTGATTTTAATGGTTATGGCTTACAGATAGTTAAAACCAAAAATGTAAGTGTTTCAGTGAATTAGACTGTTAATCAAAATGTAATGGATGGAAACCCATGGTGTCCCAACCTAATCAGCTGATTAACTCAAAACACCTGCAAAGGTTTTCTGAGCCTTTGAACTACCTGTCACTCTGGGTCAGTCGCCACAGAACCAGAAGAGTAAGCCACAAATAGATCACTGCTAAAGAAGCTTGGATACACAGAGTTCTATACCCAAGCATATTAAAGAGACAATTTTATTACGTAAAATTGTCTTTTTTTAGCTTTACATCGTCTTCAATGCTTCAATAACCATAGTGTTCCTGTTCTTGAATGGCCAGCAAACTCCCCTGGCATAGAGAATCTGTGGAGTATTGTCAAGAGGACGATGAAAGACACCAGACCCAACAAGGCAGATGACCTGAAGATAGCTGTCAAAGCAACTTGGTCTTCCATTGGACCTATACAATCCCACAGGTTGATCGCCTCAAGGCCACAGCATAATTCCTACAAAAGGAGCCCTAACCAAATACTGAGTGCATAGAAATTCATGTACTTTTCACAATCCTGACATTTTTCCAAAAAACATTCTTTTTAATTTGGTCTGATGTGATATTCTAATTTTCTGAGACGTTGAATTTTGGTGGTTCTTGTGGCACACGCCATAATTACATTTGAACAAAATAAAAGCTTGAAATATTTTATTTACACGTGTCACAAAGCTCTATAAAATGACTGATTTTACTTCCTGAGATGACTGGGAAAAAATATTGCACTTTTATGCAACATTCAAATATGTTTTATATATTGTAGTATTGTGAATACTGTCACTTTCCTAAAATAATGACATAAGTCTCTTATTTTTTGCAACAAAAAAAACATTCTGGGGAAAATTAAAGACTTAACCCTTGTGAGTGTTGAGGCAAACGTATAGGTCTATGGAAAATGATACAGGTTTTACGTGTATCATTTTCAACATACATGCCATTATTTTAGGACGTGATACATGAAAGCCATAATATCCACGTAGTTCCGATATTTTACCAGAAGATGGCGCCGTTTCCTTTTACACGGGCAGATATCCGTTTCCAGCGTTCAGACGCTGGTGGACTCCTCTTTTCTCCCCCTCCCATCAGAATAGAGCGAATGGGACAGACAGTGATAGAGGTGGGCAGAGGTGTGACAGAGTGGACCGACTGAGGCAGAGGCAGGCAGCCAGTTGGGCTTTTGCCATTTATTTTCTCTCTTCTCCTATTTTTTCTCTCTCTTATTTCCAGAAAGGAGGGAGAGTCTATTGCACCTTTTTGTTTCGTGCGTAAACTGGATAAAGGCTGTTTTTTTTTTCTTCTTTTCCTCCTCCAAATTCTGCGGGGGGACCTCCAGCTCTTTCAGCCTGAGCTGTCCATTTGAGAGGTGGTGGTCCGGGTGGAGTTTTTCTTTCCCCTTGTAAGGTTATTTCTCAAAAAACCATTCAGCAAAACCATTCCATCCAATCGTCCTGATTCACTTTCTCTCAGTGTTTTGCCGCAGGTGCTGTTGGGGGGGGTGATAACCTTGCCTTCCCGTGTGTTTTCAGCGCATCGGCCCCCCGCGGCGCTCAGATTTAAGTCCCACCATGAAGCGGCTTCTGGAGACGTGGCTCGCCGTGCTGACAGCTTGCGCGCTGGCCGGACGCGCCTCCGCGGGATACGGGCTGAGCATGTTCGCCGCGCAGTCCTCCCCGCCGGACCCGTGCTACGACGAGAACGGGAACCCGCGGAGGTGCATCCCCGACTTCGTCAACTCCGCTTTCGGGAAGGACGTGCGCGTGTCCAGCACCTGCGGCGCGCCGGCGGCCCGCTACTGCGTGGTGACCGAGAAGGGCGAGGAGCGCACGCGGGACTGCCACACGTGCGACGCCGCGGACCCCAAGAAGTCCCGCCCGGCCGCCTACCTGACGGACCTCAACAACCCGCACAACCTGACCTGCTGGCAGTCGGAGAACTACGCGCAGTACCCGCAGAACGTCACCCTCACGCTGTCGCTCGGGAAAAAGTTCGAGGTCACCTACGTGAGCCTGCAGTTCTGCTCGCCCAGACCCGAGTCCATGGCGATCTACAAGTCAATGGACTACGGCAAGTCGTGGGTTCCGTTCCAGTTTTACTCCACGCAGTGCAAGAAGATGTACAACCGGCAGAACAAGGCGACCATCACCAAGCAGAACGAGCAAGAGGCGATCTGCACGGACTCCCACACCGACATGCACCCGCTGACCGGCGGCCTGATCGCCTTCAGCACCCTGGACGGACGGCCGTCGGCGCACGACTTCGACAACTCGCCGGTGCTGCAGGACTGGGTGACGGCCACCGACATCAAGGTGATCTTCAGCCGCCTGCACACGTTCGGCGACGAGAACGAGGACGACTCGGAGCTGGCGCGCGACTCCTACTTCTACGCCGTGTCGGACCTGCAGGTCGGCGGACGGTGCAAGTGCAACGGCCACGCGTCCAAGTGCGTGAAGGATCGCGAGGGGAACCTGGTGTGCGAGTGCAAGCACAACACGGCGGGGCCGGAGTGCGACAGGTGCAAGCCGTTCCACTACGACCGGCCGTGGCAGCGCGCCACGGCCCGGGAGGCCAACGAGTGCGTCGGTAAGTCCAAACCTCTGTTTTTACACCCATGAAGATAAAAAAAAAATCTATTCGTATGTAAGCAATTAAATAATTGGACACAGTTAATTTTGGTTGATAAGAATCACTGTTTCTGAGTAGAAACTGTGTCCGTATCCAAAGAAAAAGTTTCTTTAAAAATCGTTTTCGTGAACAAATGTGTTTAAATTCAATTGTTTTTTACGACAATTTTCAAATTAAATAATTCAATTCTGACTACATTGACGTAAACTTTGAGGGAGTATATGCATTTAATTTAAGTACATTTACCCTCGGATGAGAGTATTTATCGGGACATTCCTAATTTAAAATCACCTTTGATAACTTATTACATGTTGCTATCAGTTTCTATGCCCCCCCTCCCCCCCCCTACTGCTGCTGTCATGGTTACGCACAAGTTTAATGGATGCAGAGAACCTCCTCTGTCACAACATAAAATCTCTGCTGCGTCCTTATCGGCTGGAAAATCACGATTAACAGCATCTTTACTGTTCAGTTCATTAAGTCCTCCGGTTTCATCGACCGTTGTTAAAAAAAGAAAAGTTTTTTTTTTTTATGTTAATTGATATTTTCTTGCTGATAAATCTGAACGATGCCTGAACCAGGTGCGTTGCTTAACCTGAAGCCTTTCAGGGGCAAATATCCGAATATGATTGAAATCCAAGGCCATTCCCCCCCCCTGTATTTATATTTGCATATTTTTCGCCATCTTACCTGAGATTTGTTATCAAAATGAACAAAAACCTGCTTTCCTGCTGAATTAGTGACTTCAATTCTTTTCCAGTCATAAATGTTATTTTTTCATTAAAAAAAATAGACAAATATATTGCTAGCCTATAACTTTTTAGTTTGAAATTGTATATTCAACATTTCTCAAATTTTATTGTACCTTTTAATGCCGTCTTATCTTCAGCACAGTGGAAAGGCTGTGCACCCTGCTCTTAAAAGATGGTGTACTCTTCTTTCTTTTTTACCATGACTGATTGTTTGAAAAAAAAAAAATTCATAATCACAAACTCAACTTTAAAATAGCACCAACTAATATTTATTTATGCTGAATAATTCCAAAGATTTAAGACAGGAAAAGTGGAGGAGTTTCCTGAGAAAATGGGAAAAAAGGAAGAATGAAACCATGTAGTTAAAAGCTTAAGCCTGTTTAGGTTTCGTGGCAAAGTTATTCAAGTCTTTTGGCTCACGGTTTCCTATGACAATTAAAAGATACTTCATTGAATATGCTAAATATCAACCAGTTTTAAAAATGTATGTTAACAATACGCCGGTCATGATATAAAATTTTGCTGAAGGATAAATCATCCTACATGTTATTTCAATAAATGATGTTGTTTTGAGACCATTTTCTAGTAACATAAGGATAATGACATAATAATGCCAGGACACATTGTCAATGATCAGTAAGTTTTAAATTCTACTGAACATTTGACTCTGAAACTGGAAGTCATTTTAAATATCAAAAATAAATAAACTAAACAACAGAAGCGACAAATAAAATCAATTATGAATTGCTCTTCAGAAAAAGGGACTAGTTGAGACCGAAGCACCAGAGTGACGACTTTTATCATCCACTTAGAAAAAGAAACGGAAAAAAGAAAAAAGATAAATCATACAAATGGAAATTATTTAGCTTGATTTAATTTATCATGCAGTACATTGATTTATTACATATTGTGACAGGTGTAGATATCAGTTAAATTTCAACAAAATACTAAGATCAGACACAATCGACGAAGACGGCTCCAATGTTTGGAAGCTTAGCTTGCTATCAAGTTTAACTTTAGTTAAATGCTAATGCTTTCGGTTAGCTTAAAGGCAAGCATTTCCCCAGTAAAGGCCAGTTGTCATTGTGTACACTGGGATATTTAAGTGTTGCCATTATGTTAATATGTTGTGGTCTTTAAATGGTAGTGGCACAAATAAACTAATAATTCTTCTTTACTGAGACAAGCAATGAAAATAGGCGATTTCTGTTCATCAAATGCTAAAGAACCTTATATCCAGTGAATCAATGTTTTAAAAATAAATTCCCGCTTGTTGAAAAGAGCTGTGTAAAGCCACTTCATCCTGAAAGAGTGCATATTTCCATCAGTGAAAACCTAATCGGCAACAATGGAGCTGAACGATTCAGCCGGAAGCACAGGGCCAGACGACTTTTCAGCAAATCGGGCTTGTCCAAACGCGCACCAGCCGACATTTCCTACTTTAATGGGAAGGAAACGTCGCAGCAGCAGAGATGAACTGCTGGGGCGGGATGTGTTTCCATAAGCAGGTGCTGTTCCAGATCGCAGGGCCGATTAGGGCGGTTTTATTGACATTTCTGGCACGTAGAGCACAAACTGCCACTTTAGAGGCGACTAACTATTCACAGAGGGCAAACAAAGCGTGAGGTAATCTGAATCCGAGTGTTATTTTTCTGTGATGCCTGTTTCCAGCGGAGCAGCAGGGGCTTACATCAACGGCCCGGGCCTCTGTGAGCCACCGTGAGGCGAGCTGGGGGAGCAGCAACCAGCCCCTGCCACTGCCATGGTTTGCTCAACCAAACGGAACAAGTGAACAAGTTGTTCTCTTTTTGGCCTCCGACTTTCGCCCGCATGCGAGCGCATTTCAGGAAAACAAAAGCGTGTCACTTGCGGCATCCATCTCACTGTCGGCGGGAGGCGTCTGCTTCCCCTCCCCTTCACCGTCTCGCTGTGTGTGCAAGTGGTGTCATCAGATAAAAACCGCAAAGGAGGCAGACAGGGGGAAAATAATAGGAAGGGTGTTCCGACACCAGAGGCGGCGCAAGGTTATACGGGGCCCAGAGCAAAAAAAAAAGTAACCTGTAAAGCAGGCAATAAAATTCACCAACTCTTTCTGTATATCTTCCATCCATCCATACGTCGTCTATACCTGCTTATACTCTCAGAAACTGCACTTCCATGACAAATGTGTACAAATCTTGTCTATATTCTGATAATGTTGAAATCTCCCCCTCCCCCGCCACAATTTTGCAATTGCAATGTTACCATTAAAGAGGAAATCAAATCAAAATTACATGAGAATATGTTTCTTCATGTGAAAAGTCATTAAAAATCATGGCAGCAATGTATGTAAACAGTTACATGAGATCATATCCATGGGAGGGGCTACATATGTTGTGGTTCTGGGGAATTATAGTCGACCATTTTACAGAAGAGCTGTGGATTCAACACGCTTGAATGGCAAACAGAACTTTTTATGTGCTGTGCGATGCTGTGAGAACTCTACTGGAGCCAGCTGCACGTTGTCTGAAAAAAAACAAACAAAAAAACCATCATCTTCCTACTACTTCTTGTTGACTTCTTTGTCATTTCCTCCAGTAGGAACATCCGGCTCCATCATGTGACTAGTTGTGAGCAAGAGAGCAACACTTGTATGCATTTAATCTGGATAAATTTTAGTCAGTGTTTCCAAATAAACATTTAAGTTTTATAACATTTTTGTCAGCAAACTACTTTCTCTGGTAAATTAATTAAATTCAAGCTGATTACCCAGATATTTTTCCTCATGAAAGCATGAACCATTAATAAGCTTTTTTTCTCTCTCTCTTCTGGCAGCCACAGCTACATTGCCAATGAACCTCACTTAGCAAGTTTGGCCTTAGCATTAATGGCTAAGCAAGTTGCAACTATAAAAACGTACATTTTTGCCCAAAAGCTTAAACGTTCTCAACCGCAAGTCTCACAACAGTCCTAACCTTTTATTGACATGATAAGTTCATTCATAATACATCAGCTGCACACAACCAACAAGAACAGCTCTTAACTGAACCAACATTTAATCAAACCGATCTACTCACAGAGTAACGTAGCTAATTCTGCTGGAATGTTAACCATCACTGAACATTATGCCTACTAATGGCCAATACTTAACACCATCCAAAACTCAAATTTTATAGTGTAGATTTATTTGCAAACAATTACATTGTGCATGAAATGTGGGCCTACATTAGACACAAGCAGCAAAAACCAGCTTTAATGAATATCATTAAATGTATGTAGCTTTTAAATAATTTTTTATTTACTTTTTGTTCAAAGTGCCAGTATATTTTGACAGTATGGTGTGAGACAGTTTTTTCCCAATGCTAACTGGAAACAACCAATCAGAGCCAGGAGGCAGGTCTTAGCGCTGTCAATCATGTCAATGTGTACACCGCTCCCTTCCTACTTCTCCTTTTTGCATAGTCTGCTGTGAATGCTAACGCTAGTTAGCATAGCACCAATGAAGGCAGATAAACCGTTTTTTCCCAATGCTAACTGGAAACAACCAATCAGAGCCAGGAGGCAGGTCTTAGCGCTGTCAATCATGTCAATGTGTACACCGCTCCCTTCCTACTTCTCCTTTTTGCATAGTCTGCTGTGAATGCTAACGCTAGTTAGCATAGCACCAATGAAGGCAGATAAACCGTTTTCTTGTAATGTTAAGTTGTTTCTCTTCCATTAGCACATTTAGCAACAAGTACAGGACATTGATTGACTGCGCCAAGACCCTCCTATTGACTCTGATTGGTTGTTTTTGGTCGCACAGGAAGGAAGTAGAGGGGATAGAGGAGATTTTTTTTCACAGATTATCTGTCTAATAGTGTCAAGACATGGTGATAGTTTAACAAATATGTAAAAAACATTTTTTATTTAATTTAAATAATAGTTACATACTGCAGCTATACAAATTATCACCGTTCTTGGAAAATGTAAGGATTTATAGTAGTTTGTACTTTTGTTAATTATTTTACATCTTAAATAATTTCAAAAAGTAAAATATTCCGAATTCAGAAACTATGGAATACATTTAAAAGCAGGCTCATTCTTGGTTAAGTACAAATGCAACATCTAGAAGGCGATTTTTTTGTGCAACAAATACAGAATCCTGGGGTTCCCCCTAATAGCTTACCTGGGGTTGTTTCTACAGACTTCCTCAGAGGTAATAATTAGTCTCCTTTTGTTTTGGACCATTGTTATATTGGAGCAAGAGAAAGAGAAAGATTTTGGTTATGGGAGAGTTGGTTTCACTTCTTGGTGGCAGGCATCGAGGAAGTCAGTCAAAGTCAGGTTCCCATGACTCTGTGCATGGCTGGCATTATTTCATCCAAAAAAAAAGAAAAGAAAAGAAAAGAAAGAAATAAATTTTTGTTGGCAGCAGGAATATTTGAATTCCTATCAGCTGGAGGCAGATGACTAGAAAACATGACTATAAAGACAAATGGCAGGACAGGTCTCCCCATCGCCGACGTGTCTGAATAACATTACTATAATCAGAAAGTAAAATGGGGGAACTATTTGGTTTTGGACAGATTTTTGAAGTGCCTGAAGCGGCAGCAGGCTGCAAAGCATCTGGACAGGAAATTCTGTATGAAGTTAACTTTCATAGAGAGTTATGACATCTATAAAGAAGAGCAGAAAGACAGGAAGGGGAGACAAAAAGAGACGTAAAACACCAACACGGCCACAATTCTTTGTCACAATCCAATAAATAGGTCAGTAAAAGAAAAGTATGGAGAATGAAGAGTGCCAACTTAAACATACATCTGTATGGAGAGTGACTAGTGCCAATTTACAATAAATAACTTTTGAAATAACTATGTTAATGTAAATGCAATTCATCAAAACTGGAAATAAATATAGAAATAATTAGTTAAATATAGATTGAATTATTTGTTCCTAAACTAATTGTCTTGATTTCATTTTAAAAATTAAACATAATTATTTCATAATTTAATAAATTAATTAATGTTCTTCTACGGAAGCACGTGATGAATCAATTCAAAATATCACCATCATCCATCAAATTCAGTGGGCGGGACTAGTACTGCTTCTATAGAGATCCTGACATTTGATTGGCCGCTTCAAGCAGTAACTCAAGAGAACCTCTGTAGCAGAATTAGTCCCGCCCACTCACTGACGCTCTGTATCTTTATGCCCAAAAGTGGTATATTTCAATAGATAAATAAATATCTAATAATGTACATTTACATCTATCTACTACATATTTATTCCTTAAAATGACAAAAAATATTATTAATATTTTACTATTTCTTAGTAGTCCAGTTCTGCAGTAACTGTGAGCTAATGGATGTGGCTAACCTTACTGTTAGATGTTTTTGGTGGAGTATAATCAATAAGATTTCTGTTTAATGGCACAAAGAGTAAATAAAATATTTCACTGAAAGACGTCACTGAAATTAAGAAACAATGAAGTAAATAAATACTGAAAGTTTTAATTTGAGCATTTTACATCAATTATATACATGTATTTTTCATTTGCTCATTTATTGATTTATTACATCTATTTCCAATTTGAATTAAAATTAAGACATCCATGAATATTTATTTATTTGATTTGGGCATGTCTGGTCATCCGTAGATCTTGATATGAAATCTTCCATTGTAATGTTCTCTGTTATTTTAAGGTTCTCCCTTTTCAAGACTGTCCGCGTTTTGCAAACTCGCGTGCCCCAGTGCACTTTGTCAACAAATTCACACATTTGTATCTGCACACATGTAAATGAATGAGCTCACATCAAATCCAGCCGGAGATTCATAATAATTTGTAGTCATGAGCGCGGCTAGAACATCCACATGGTGACAGGCCAGGCCCTCGTGTCCCTGGCAGCTGCTTCATATTCTCTCCATGCTTGGTGTAGCGCTGACCCCTGAGAGTAAACCCCCAACACACACACACACACACACACACACACACACACACACACACACACACACACACACACACACACACACACACACACACTCTGCATGACTGATGGGCTGTGAGGCAAACTGTGGGAAACCTCTTTCTGCCAAGTGGGGTTTTGAGTCGAGATGAAAATGGTAGCCTCCGTCACTCACACGTGTAATTTTGCACTTGTTCGGTTTCCAGCTGGTTTGGTTTCCGAGGACGCTTTCCTTCCTCCACCTTGACAAGCGTCTCCTCTTCGCTGTTGGTTTTACGTGAGTTTTAATTCTTCTGTAGTTTCATTAAGACGATGGCGGATGAAGCATAAAGATCTGTTGCTCTGGCAAAAAAAAAAAACCACAGAAATGTTTTGGCATCTATTGAGAGATCTCCGTTTCCACTCCACCTGCGAGGCCCCTGCAGTGGGGTGAGACTGTATCACATGCAGTTTAGGGCTCGGCTCCAGGTCTGGCTTCCTGTTATAATACTGTTGCTTGCATAATATATAAACACAGACCATGAAATTTAAATAATAAATGATCTGGAATGCTTTTTCAAAACAGAAGACTTTGACATTAATTTAATTCTAAACCAGTCGTTCCAGACATTTCCGACTGTTGAATGTTGGAGGAAATGCAGGTCTGCTGCATTTCCATTAACTGTGGAATTGAATTTAAGAAAATAAATTTGCTTAATGGAAACATGGCAGTTTTTCCATAAAGAGTTGTTGGGCTGTGATGAGGTGTTTTTTTTGGCTCTACTGATTTGAATTTACACAACAAAACGACATCAAATGCAGTGGTATATTTCTCTTGTCATTAGGTTGGAAACTAGGCTTTTAAAAAATAAAAGACATCATTTTACACAGTTATCAAAATCCTAATCGAAGAAAACATTTTATTCTTATTTTAAAACTTAAAAATAGACATAAAATGCAGGTTCTTTAACAATAAGAGCACATTTCCTGCAGGAGATATTTCTGATTAAATCATAAGGTGTGTTTTCTCAAAAGGTCAGGGAACTGAACAGCCATTCAGATATGCAAAACGCTGAACAGCATCGCCTTAGAGATGCAGCTCCTCCTCAGAACTGCAGTTTCCAAGCTTCTTACCTCTCCTCTGTGACTCCCTCACTCAGTTCCTTCAGACTAGCCAGCAGTAATTAGCAAACACCTTGTGGAACAGGACATTTACTGAGCTCAATATAGGAGCAACTTTTCAGTGGATCGCTGGTAAAAACATGTACTAAAGGGTTAATAGAGGAGCCATGTTGTGATGACTTCCTGAAGGTGAGGTTTCAGAAAGAGCAGGAGTTTCCTAAAGAGACAGATGCCCAATTACAAGGCATTAAATTACAACAAGTTTAATTTCTTTAAAGCCATATTTTATCTAGATAACATTTCTGTAACAACTGAAGTTAACATAGTGACCTGCTTGTACTATGAAACAGCACTACATGCCTGGGAGACGCATTATATAACCCATTTAATGTTTCTGATATGTTATATAACACAGATGTACAGTTTTGTTGTTTTGTTTTCTTTGGCAGAATTTCTTTTTTGGATTGTGTTTGGTGTAGGGTGTAGAAGAACCGTCACTGCCGACAGCACCAGTTACGTAAAACTCTATTATGAAAGTATTTAAAAAACAATGTCATATCCGTAAATCCTGTTACTGCATAAACTTTCATTTGATTCACAATAAAACGTCTAAAAATACACTCAAAGCTTGATTACGTTGGGCAGGAGGAAGCCACGGTAGTTTACGAACTTGTTCTTGCATCTGACAACCGTGTGACTACGCTACCAAACGCCAGGCCTTTTCCATCCCGCCACGTTGGGCCGTGCGAGGTCCGCTCCGCATCTGGGTTTGGTTTCAGGGTTCAGCGGAACCGACCGGTCCGTGTCATGGAAGAGAGGGATTGTTGTATAGCGTGATTTCATGGATGTTCGTGAAATAGAAGCCATGTTTTGGTTCAGTTCCTCTTCTTGTGTCTTCTTCTTTGCCATCAGAGCCATGGTTTGCTGTAGCTCAGTTTAGAAAACAACAAATGGTTGTGGGTTTTTGGGGAAAGGTAATCAGCTGTTTCAGGTAGGTTTTGATTTTTTATATTGTTAATTCATTTTAAAAAAATGAAATGGAAATAGAAACGTGCTCCATTTGCAAGCTATTTGTCTGACTTACAGTGATCTGCACAGTAAATTAGTTACCAGTATTTACTTTGCCTGAAGAATTACGCATTTTGACATTTTGAAAATAAATTTGCTTAATGGGTATGCACCGATTAAAAAAACAACTTGTCACTAAAAAGTTCAAAATAATGAAATAAGAATCAAATGATCAAAATTGATTTATTTCTCAGAACTGCAAAGAAAATTTTTTTTTCGCATCACACGAGTAACATGATCAACAACTGGATGTTACCACTGGCAGAAACCACAAAAAAGAAGACAACAGGATGTAGCTAGAGGCGTCTTATTTAATAACTTGACGTGTAAACAAAGGGGCTTTAATTGAGATTTGTATTTAATGGAGACACAGTAATTGCGAAATTACATTTCTTTTTCGACATTAGCCGGATATTGGCAAAGATTTGTGCCCATTTGTAATGAAAACTCACCTGTTTTCGCATGAATATTTTCATATTTTACCACCTCACTGTCACAAGTTAAACATATTTTTAGACTTCTATGTGACAAACATAATTCTAATCTCTCTAAACAAAATTGCCCTTCAAAAAATGGTCTAGTTGAGACCAAATCATTGGACTGAAGACCTTTGTCTTACCTTTGGTAGAAAAAGAGAGAGACGAGGAAAACAAACAGTCGTACAAACTGAAATTACGGAGCTCATTTTAATTTATCATGTGATTAACTGACTTATCACTTATTGTGACAGACTTAGCTGTACTAAATTTTATTAAGGATAAGACGCTGAATAAAAATTCACCACACTTTCTAGATTTTTATTGCCGCAAACCCCCCCCCCCAAAATCCTGGATTTCCTCTCCTTACACTTGACACTTTAGTGCAACTTCCTGTTGATCCGCCACACAGAATCCCAATGAAACCACTGACGTTTAGGAGCGCAGTGAGACAGAAGGCAGGAAAAGTTCAAAGGCTACAAATGACTCCGCAATGCGCCGAATACCAACGCGGAAAATAAAAGTTTTTTGGGAGTTGTTGTTCGGTTCTCTGACGGGCCTTTGCAGTTGAAACGCAGCGTGAAACCAGACGTTACTTTTACTGTCTCACATTTCAGCTCGTCTCTCCGTCACTTGTGTCATCGGTTCAAGCAAAGCCTCCATAGTTTTGATAGCATGTCAGTGACGCCTGCCATTCGCATGTTAAACCAGGACCTGCTGCACTTTTGAAACCGACATTCTCTCCAGCGACTGCAAGAGGAGAACAATGCTCCCGAATCTGGCTCTGGTTGTGTTCCCTTCCAATGCTTCTTGCAACATAAGCCCGGGTGACTTTGGTAAGAGCTTTTCCTGTGTATGGCCCAGACCATAAAACAAAGAAATGCATTTGGGGCATCTAAAAATGAGGAGAAAGAAAGCAGGGGGGAGGAGGAGAAGGAGTCCATGTTCTGCTATAGTTCAGTGTCCTCTGGGTAAACGCTGCATGTTTGGAGGATTTTGTTTTCTTGAGCTCATAATTCAAGACAGACGTGATGTTTGGAGCCAAAAAAGAAAAAAAAAAGGTTTTGTTCAGGCTTCATGGAGCAAACTGAACGTTTTTGTTCAGCTGAGTGGAGGATGGCAATTTAGAGGGCTGTTGGAGTGTTGTGAGAAGATCCTTTTTGCACATTTTTGTTGATTAGTTTGTTATTTATTTGGGGAGAGGGAAGTCTGGGCCTCCCTTCTGAAGCTGCTGCCCCCGCGACCCGACCCCGGATAAACGGAAGAAAATGGATGGATGGATGGATGGATGGATGGATGGATGGATGGATGGATGGATGGATGGGAGTTTGTTATTTATGCCTGCATAAAGTATGCACTGGTGATTTGTCAGTGGTGTGCTGAACTTCATTATTTGCCTCCGTAAACTGATTAAAAATCAGGTCAACAATCGGCATTCTCCAATTTTAATGCTTGTGTCACGCTACTATGGTTCTGATGTATTTTAGTGTTTTAATGCCTAAAAGTTTAAAATCTTCCTTCAAAACATATTTTTTAATATTTTTCAAGATACAATATCTTTAATACATTGTCCAAAATAAGTGTCATTTTTGACTCTCTGAGAATATATGTGCATAATTTGCTTCTACATTTCCACACATTTTCCAACATGGGATGTGAGACCCATTTTGCAAGATTAGAACCATTTTTAAATGTTTAAATAGAAAACCTCTCCGGTGCAATTAGTGGATAACTTCCCTTCAGTTTTTTTATTTTTTCATTTTATTTTGTTTGTTCATGTACTGCAGCATATTGCTGTGAAATTATTCAAGTCTGTATACAAGCATAGAAGTTTGTAGGCTCATTCATCAGGTCGTATGTTTTTAATATTACATATGATGACGGCCATTTTTCAAGATAGCTGCTATCTGCAAGACTTTTGAGCCTTGCAGATCAAAGGTTTTATTGGCTCTAGTGACCTTTATTTGATAGTGAATTGACAGGAAATAAGAGAAGGAGAAGATATGCGGCATAGGTCACCAGGCTGAGAATCGAACCTGCGACGGTCGCGTTGAGGACTAAGGCCTCCATATATGGGTTGTGCTTAACCCCTACGGCACCACAGCACACCTCCTATGTTAAACCAATTACTGCCATAAAATTTTCCCCATTTCTATGGCTTGAAGGTCACATTGTGTGTTTTTGACTTTGGTCATTCTATTTATACGACTGTAAAGGAATGATATGTAGCAAAGTCAGACGCTGCGTACTCTGTAGTCAAACCAGGCACCAACTGGAAGGTGATATGTGACAGACCGAGACACAGTGGTCTTAATGGTGAGCATTTTGTTATGTGTTTAGCAATTTAGCTTTAGCTTCAAAATACCTTTTTAAATGTGTTTATCGGCTTAGCATTAGCTTCTCCATCTTTTTAGATGTTTTAAGTGGTATAGTGTTAGGATCTGCATTATTTTTATATGTTTGGTGATGTAGCGTTAGCTTCTGCAACTTTATTTGTGTGCTTAGCATTTTAGTGTTAGGTTCTGCAAGTTTTAAAAATTTATTTAGTGGTTTGGCGTTAGCTCCTGCGCATATTTTTTCTGTGTTTAGAGATTTAGCATTAGTTTTTGTAATTTTTATATTTTTTTATGTTTAATGGTTTTGCGTTAGCTTCTGCAAATTTTTTAATATGTTTAATAGTTTAACGTTCAGTTCCACCGAATTTTTAAAATGTCTTTAGCTGTGTTAGCGTTAACTTTCATAGTTTTGTTTTACGTGTTTAGCGGTTTACCGTTAACTCGGTATTCAACTGTGATAAATATTGGCACTTTCAGTGCAATAATAAATATTCCTCGACGACAATGTTGGCAATTCTGAATTTTCAGTAGCTACTTTTTTTTTTTAAAATTTTTTTAAGCAAGCTCCAAGGAACATCTGTGTCCAGTTAGGATCTCGTATCCGCATGCGAAAGATTTTCCAGAAAAAAATTCAATTATCTGTTGCACTAATGGGAAGAATTGCTCAATCTTGTAAAAACGCATGTCGGCGTGAACGGGTGGATGCTCGACTCTTTGTGTCCACCGTCTGCCTACAAGGGGTTGACTCGACTGGGGCCTCGAGGGGTGGCATGGGGACCACCTAGTGCGTGCACTTTTCTGGGCCTCTTTGAGCCACTGAGGCAGGGCAGGCTGGGAATGATTAATGGAAAAGGGGAGTGACACGCTCCGCAGCTCAGCTTCAGTCCCCCGGCTAGCTCCCCTGCTGTGCTGCCACCCGACACAGCCGGCTCAGTGACAACAACGCTTTCACGCCCACACACACAACACGCTTCATCAGTGTCACTTACCCAACTCACCCGCAGCGCCGCGTCCCCCTTTCCCCTCCGCGACCTCTGTAAAAAGTGTTTCAGTGGAAGCAAAGCTAAGCTGCTTTGGCAGGGGCCATCTTTTCCTGCTGAGTTGTCGACACAATCACCTTGGTTTTGTTTTTTCCCCCCAAGAAAACAAAGGCAACAACTGGTCTGAAAGGATGCTGAAATCAGTTCAATTACAATGACTCGCAAAGCTATTCACGTCCCTTCCGCTATTTCGCATGATCTCGCATTACAAACAGAAACTGTCATGTGTTTTGGTTGGAAATTTGTGGAATACAAACCGTCACATAACTGGGAGACAAATTATCCAGTGCTTTCAGAATTCCAGATGAATAAATTCAGAAAATTGTGGTATTACTCTGATAACTTTTAATAAATCGCTTTTTGACATCACCTATTTTATATATAAAAAATAAATACATAGTCAATTGACAGGCAGCAGACATGTGAAGGAAGGTGCTATGGTCGAATAAAACTTAATTTCTTTTATAAGAAACACAAAAACTGATTTTTTTTTTCTAACACTTTTATAAAAACAAGTGACTTCACTTCAGTCGCACATACATTCTATTATATCCTACTTTCCAAATTGCGCATTGAGTTCAGTTTATTATACAAATTAGCTTAAAAAGATTTAAAGAAACCCAGCAGATTGCATCTTGTTCCTCCTGAACAAGCATGTGCGACAGGAGAAATTTGCTGACTTTACAACAATCTCTCATACGGAGCATGCGTGTAGCAACAGTGAAGAGAAAAAACTCTCCTTCAACAGGAAGAAACCTCCAGCAGAACCAGAACCTGGTTCAGTACAAATGGTCATCTGCTGCGACCGACTGAGTGGTGTGAGAAGATGGAGGAGATGCACGGTGTTCCTGCTGATGTAGGTGAAAGTAAAACGTTAATAAGAGGGATAATGTCTAGTTGTTGGCAGCATTATTTGTGATGTCTTCCTGCAGGAAGGCATCTCAACCAACAGAACGCCAGATCAGCGTCAATTGAGAGAAAAACACTTTTAGAGTGTTTTCAGACCTGATGGTCCGGTAGACTAGGTTCGATTGGGGACCAAAATTGCAATATTTGTTATATTTTCACACAAAAAATCTACACCCACCCCCTCCTGTTTCACTCCTCGCCTGTGGTGGTACCATACCAAGAAACACTGAAGGAAGAAACACAAAAACAAGACGTGAAGGCAACTTACTTCTTCACAGAAATTTAGACAAAAAGGGAGTGGCATCAGATTTTAGCGGTTGTAGAATTATTTTGATAAAAAAAAAACGTGATCCATTTTTCCTGCTAACGTTAGACTCTTGTATTTGTTTCAGTTGTATTTACCCAGAATGCCTCATGCTATCGTCCACTTCCTGCCTTTGGAGCGATCTCCGCTTTGCTTCTCGTTCACATATGAATTCGAATCGCCAAACAGAGACCTTGGATTTTAGGCGGACCAGAGTTTGATTAAAGTGGACTAACCACGGCACGCTTAAATTTTGTCTTGTGAAAATGTTAAAAAATCATTTCATTTTTTAATCAGTGCAGTGCTTTTCCTTTTTCTTCACAGAACATAATATCCCACTCAAGCACATGAAAAATAGTACTCACAAAGTAACAAAATATGAAAAATCTCACTGGTTACGAGTATTAATGCAAAGTGCTGGAAAACAAAAATAACTTAATAAGTTTGCAGGGGGAATTTACAGTTCTTTTCCAAAAGCGTTCCAACATTATCTCACAAAAAAACAAAACAAAAAAAACTGTTATGTAAATTAAATGTGACTGCCGCTTCACTTTCCAGCAAATATCAATATTATCAACGTCCAGTTGCCAAACTTTGCCCTTTTATTAGAAGCAAGTTTTCCAGAGCACTTTTACTCAAACCAAAGGCAACAGCCTTAAGTAGGAAATGGCGTTGTTGGATCCAGTTTCATATTTATTTCTCCACATAACGTCTGCGTGGGTGTCTCCAAGTGGATCTGTTTCCCCGTAATGGATTTCTACATCCTCCTGTTCTCTGTCTCCATCGCTCACACACCCCAGTGTCCAATTTTTCTCGGGGAGAGAGCGAGCGAGCAGCCGACCACTTATTGGATTTGAGGGGATATCCAGCAGGATAGATGCAGCAGAGGGGAAAACTCACCGGCTACCACATATTGCTCCCAAAACGACAATAAATATCCTAGGGGTTCCACATCTGCTCGAAATCGGGAAGAGTTGGGAATTCATCACCTTCCTGACTCTCTGTGTGTGTGTGTGTGTGTGTGTGTGTGTGTGTGTGTGTATGTGTGTATGTGTGCGTGTGTGTGTGTGTGCGTGCGTGCGTGTAGACGTCTACATCTGACCGGGAGGACAGACTCATCCTCAGATGAGGTATCGAGACGTCATCCGGTCCGCTGTAACTCTTCTCATCCCTGCTCTCCGCATAGACAGTTTCCATCCTCCTCTCATCACTTGCCCGGGTCGCCACGGCTACCGTGGGGCGGACGGCTCGCAGTTCCTTCACGAGAAGCCTTTCTGAAACAGTGGGAAGCAGTTTCCTTCTTCCTCTTGCTGATCAGGACAGATTTGAGACGACTTCCTCCCAGGAAAAAGCCAAGGGGCAAAGCATAAATGTGTCGTAAAAGTCGGGCAGCATCAAGCTGTCCTCAGCGTCCAGGCATCTGCACACGTGCGCACGTATGTGTGTGAGGGTTTTGTTGAGTGTGTTTACACAGAGAGGGAAGGTCAATTTCACCAGAAAATGAGCCTGTGATAACATGTAGTATCTGCTTCCCGTTTAGGCTGCCAGCCAGGGAAATTAATGACCTTAGAGCACGGAGACCATGTTAGCTTATACTGAGAGCAGCAACCCCTGAACTGCAGGCCTCTGCAGGCAACATGATGAAAACGCTGGAGGCACAAAAACATCAGTGGACATATGCTTTAGTAAATCCATGCAAATAAATTAGAATTTGTAAAATTTGATGATAGGACAAATTTAAAATCAGTATCTCAAACCTTCTGGTTCTTCTCCAGTCTGTTACCACCGGTGCACAGATCAGGCCTCAGTGACACTCAGGAAATGTCTTTAAACAATTTTAGTTTTTCCATTAAAAAAA
Organism: Micropoecilia bifurca; assembly: GCA_903067075.1. NCBI lineage: Eukaryota > Metazoa > Chordata > Actinopteri > Cyprinodontiformes > Poeciliidae > Micropoecilia > Micropoecilia bifurca. The sequence goes on along the minus strand of CAEGAF010043901.1, from coordinate 18,050 downwards.
ATGCATCTAAACTAGGCCTGTCACTATAACACATTTTGCTGGATGATAATTTGCCCCTGAAGTTATTGCGATAAACGATAATATTGTTGTTTTGAGACCATTTTCAAGTAACATAATGGTAATGCCATAACGATGTAAGAACACATTGTGAGATATGAATGAACTTTAAATTCTAATGAACATTTAACACTGGAACTGGAAGACATTTCAAATATCCAAAATAAATAAACAAAACAATGGAATAAAATAACAAAACAAATTCTGAATCAAACAAAACTGTCTGTCAAAACACAGCTGGTTGAGACCAAAGCACCAGACTGAAGACGCTTGTCATCCAGTTTTTTGAAAGAGAGAGAGAAACATAATTTAATTGACTTATTGCTTATTGAGTAATCTAAACCATTGTTTCACTTGAACCACAGCCTCACACATTTTAGTCGTTTCTCTGTTCCAGAACATCTCAGTTCAAATGATGGCATGACCTCCTCTGCAAGCCATCAAGAGCGGCACAAGCCTCTTAATCACCCACTTATTAAAGTCAGGTGTGTGGCAGAATGGAAACAGCTCCAACATGCAGTGCAGTGTTGTCTAAGTGTGTGAAAACCAATTAAAACCATGCTGATATAACCTAAACATTAATGTTTTGTTAGACTTTTTCCTACAGTCAGAGGTTAAATTTGGGGGCGTGTCCAAATTCAGGGGTTGCATTCTTTAAAGGCCGCATTCAAAGTGCAAAACGATGACGGTTGTCCAATTTCAAAGGCTCCTAAAAATAGGACCCACAAATATATCCCCCTTTTTCTTGAAGGTTGTTTCTAGTGTTTCTTCTGCAGCCCACCGTATCCCAAGATTCACTGCGGGATTTAAAAAAAATTTTTTTTTAAATAAAGTATTGGATGTGTTTCATACAAAAGAAACCCTTTTTGACTTATTGGCTTGTATTCTAAATTTGTTTGCAGCATAATTAATACATCAGGGTTATGACTAAAAACTCCTATTTTTTAAGCACTATAAAAATAACTTTATTTCAGCAGCAAGGCATTTCAAGGTGCTTTACATAATTAAAGGAAAAAAATAAATAAAACAGCACGTGACATTGAATAAACAGTAAAAAAGAGAAAGATTTTGGAAAAAAAAGAAAAGGATTAAAAAAGATAAAAACATACTTTTGTTACGGAATTTAAGTGACTGTCATCGCCGGACTCTGCCGTCCGTTTAACACGGGTATTATCCAGGACCCGTCGACTAACAGGACAAGGTCTCCAACCTTGCAGCACCAGGTTTCGTAGAAAGAGGAATAAAAGAAATTAATAAATAGATAAAAAGTAAAGATAAAAACATTAAAAACATCGAAGACATCAAAACCCGCACTCTAATCATAATTTAGCTATAAGCAACTCTAAACAGGTGGGTTTTAAGTTTGCTGCTTTTACTAATTTAAGAAGTGTATTGCATATATATATGCAACACATTTACTGGATGCATCAACATTTTTTTAAAAAGGAAAGTACTTTGTTAGAGAAATAGTTATATCAAAAATGATACACTTAGCAATTAAGGTGTCAATTATTTTCATTTTGCATTTAAAATAGATAAACAAGGAATGAAAACTCAAGCTCCAATTTTAAAGCAAAATGACTAGTATTTCAGCTGTTCTCTACACAGTTCACCCCTAAACAGAAAGCTGTTTGAAGATATTCTAGGCTTGTGCAGGTTACACAACCGATTGTTTACTGCAGCATCCATTAAAGTCCCTCTTTCACTTTTAGTATCTTTATGAAGGGTGAAAAACTCTTAGACTTTTCTTTTTTGACAATAGTTAAATCCAGAAATTTAACAGAGACCTATTATAGAGTCTGCCATAAGATTAGTAAATCTTTGGCTCTTTGCATTATTTATTTCAATCATAAGTACTTGGCCTTAATATTCATATAGTTCTTGTATGCAACTCTTGAGTGCTCCAGGAAGAACCCAGCCTTTTCCTCTTCAACTCAGCGCCACGTCCTGGAAGCCATCTAGCAACCAAAGGAAGCTTGGTGTGGAGGACATGATGATTGCTTTAGTCATAAGCTGTAAAAAGGAGTTTCCTTCACTTAAACAAAGCAAAAATTATCCACCGGTGCTGCCTTTCTGCAGAAAATGCTGCGACTACAGGTGTTGAAGTGAGAATCTGCACAGACTTCCCTCATATCACGATCTGACTTGATTAAAACACCAGTTATTAAATCAAAAACGGAGCAACTCCAATGCCTTCTGTGAAGACCTGGGGTAAAAGGTTAAAAGTGTTGTTGCAGTTCAAAGCACAGGGGAGAGATAATTTTTGAGCTGGGAATGTGGACAGTTCCAAATAGGCCTTCAGAGAAAAAGGGAGAAAACCACAATAAACATGCCGCGGCTAAGACGGAGCGTCACCTTTGCTTCGGGATTTACAACCTGGTGGCTTCCTGCCTCACCCTCCCACTCCCTTTGCTGGGGTGAACACCGGGGAGCTGCCGCGTGCCAAAGTGTTAAAACAACCTCCTTTCTGCGAGAGGGGGATTTGGGCTTCTACCCGCTGCCTCAACCTGGATGTGCGTGGATGTTCTGAGACAGGTTTCAGTCCCAGAATAAAAGCTAAAATACCTTGATGCTAGCTGAAGGAAGTAAAACAGTGTCAATATCCACAATGTCTCTCGACATGGACTGAAAGGCCAATCAGTGAAGGGGAATTAATTACTCCAAACAATGACATGACAGGGACAAAGACCTTCATTTTTGGATACATGTTCTGTGATTTGATGAAACTAAGGTGGAACTGTTTGGGCAAGTTACATTTGAAGGAGAAAGAGGGACACTTGTTAGCCTGGGAACACTGTCCCATCTGTGAACTACGGGTTTAGTGGCATCAGGCTGTGGGGCTGTTTTGCTGCAGGAGGGACTGATACACTTCATTCTGTGAGGAAAGAACATCATGTGGAGCAACACCTAGAGACGTCAAACCAGAAGATACAGCTAAATTAGTAGGAAACCCAAAAACAATTGACCCTTTTTATAAGGTTCAAAGGTAATAGTACCAACTACAGAGGAAATGAATGCAAGCTTCTTATTTTGAAGATATTGATGATTAAATCACTGACATATTTCTACTCCCATTTATTAAGCAAAGAGAAGATACAAATACCCTTTTCAGATCAGTTCTGAAAAGGGAACTGATCTGTCTTAATTAATGAATGGGTAAATGATGTGAACACACAAAGTTTGGACAAATTGCCTGTATTGGTTAAAAGCTTCCTTTTCAGCACACTCGGGGAACACCAGCATGTGCCTGCTAACAATCCCTTTTCATAGACTCTCGCTTAAACACTTGATTAAGCTTCAGGGGAGGAAGGAAACCTGGTTCCACACCTTTATTGTGAAAGCATTTCAGTTCTCGAGAGAAAACACACAAGTCATCAAACAAAAAGTGGAAACAGAGAAAAAAAATACTAGGTTTTACTACTAAAATAGTAGCAACAGCCTTTTTGCGCACCTTGAACTTTTTGGGCACTTTTTTTAGACTTTTAGAAGAAGGATCTTCAATGTATTTTAGACAGGATTTTGGGTCATAAGGACTGGTGCTCTGGCTCTTCTCAGTCTGTAAAGGAAGTGGTATTGATGATCTTTTCTGGCCAGAAAATCTCGAAAGAGATTATTGTGATTGTGGTCTGTGCACTGCATGGCCAGTTGACTCACCACAAACCTGTAGTTTGACTCGTTATTTCATCTGATGTTGTCAGAGGTTGCTGTTGTATGTTGGTGTTCAAGTAAAAGTAGGGGCTCAGAAGGCATCTTTGAGGTACCGCTGTGTTCAGAATGCCTCGGACTTCTTGACTGTGGTCTCCTGGCCAAGAAGGTGAGCAACTAGTTGCACAAAGAGGTTTTCATTCCTCAACTGTTCAGTTTAGTGTTATAAGTTGAACTAAAGTCCAATAAATGCATCCTCAAATAGGAGTGTTTAGTGTCTGAGTGAAGGCTGAATTTAGGGCAGTGGAGATCCCATCTTGACTAGACCTATTTAGAACAAGGGAGGGCCGATTTGATGTACTGGATGACCGGACAAAGCACTTTATGACAATGGGGGTCAATGCCACAAGGCAGTAGTCGTCGAAGCAAACTGGAGAGGCCTTCCTTGGTGGTACTCTTGAAGCAGTTGGGCATGAAAGCCTGACTAAGAGAGATGTTAAAGATGTCTGTGAGGACATCCCTGGGTTCCTCTGCACAGTCCTTAAGCATACAATCAGTGATGTTGTCAGGTCCTGCAGTTTTGCGAAGGATTGTCCTTCAAAAAGCTGGCTGGAGACGGAGACAAAACCTTGTCATCCAGGGAAGATGGCAAGAAAGAAGAAGTTAGCAGATGTTACAGTTGATGGCCTGTGATGGGAGTTAATGATTTGTTTTCAGCCTCCTGAGTCAACACTTTATTGAGATGATGTCTCATGGGAGTTACAGCTAGAAGTCTTTTGGGGGCATGTCTCCAACATTTTTGCCCAGAGAGCTACTTTTCATCCTTCTTCTTTCAAGTGTCAAGATTGGATAGTGAGCGTTTGATAATGCCAGTTTTCATGTCATGCCAGAGATGATCCCCACCCAGTGTTATGTGTTTTACAGACTCTTAAAAAGTCCTCGGAGTGCTTTGTTTCTAGCTTATCAAGCTTGTCTTCTAGAGTGACCACTGGCCTCTTGGCTGCTGCTTTGATTAATAGTCTGCTTGCCCAGACAGCTTACTAATGTTCTTTGACAAACAGAGCAGCTATATTAAAACCACGACTTAGTTAAACATGGCTTGACTTTGTTTGTGAATCAGGTCATTTCTTACAGATTCCAGTTGCTTGGACTATATTTAGTGGTGTCAGAGAATGGCCCAGTCAGAATTAAGACCTTAATCCATCTGAGAATTTTTGTCAGAACTTGAAAAATATGTTCTTCAGCTATTCTGTTGGGTTGTTTTAGGTTTCAATTTCTAGACATATGGAGCTGCTAGAGACAGTTTTTGATACATGCATTAAAATCACAATACAAATACATCCAAGTTTGTAGATTGACTTAAAAAAGTAACATTTTGAGGATGGTTTAGACTTCTTCAAGTTACTGTAAATGCTAAGTATCTTTCTGCTATACACAGCGGCTTTAATGAATTACTGTATTGTATCAAAATAAGACAAAAGTGTGGTAGAACATGGCTGACATGCAGCAAAGATCTCAGGGGAGCTTGTTGTGTCCATTCCAGCAAACTGGACGAGGAGTAAACGCCCAGTCCCTTGGCCTTAAACAACAGGATAAATGGGCTGATATGCTGGCCACTATGCATTATTATTCATAAAAGAAGGCGTGTTATCTTTGGCAGCGTCTATCAGTGGCTGCTTAGAGAGGAAAGTGAATAACTCCAGTCATTACAGATTGCACAATTACAAGCTCTAGCCTCTAGAAACCGTCAGGGTTTCGTTTCTGCAAGTAGAACGAGTCATAATTCAGAGCAGATTGGACTCACAGACAATGTAGACAATGGGATATTTTTTTTTTGATGGAAACTATCACGTATGAACTATAACTTATAACTTATAACTCTTTTACTGTCATTCCTTCATTCTATATTTTCTATACATATTTTTATACTGTATTTTTTGAAAGCTCAAAATACTGTCCTGAGCTGTGTGTAACGAAATTTCGTTTTGTATTCACCTTGTGCATGCAATATGACAATAAAGTTTAAACTAACTAACTAACTAACTAACTAACTAACTAACTAACTAACTAACTAACTAACTAAAGTACAATCATCAGAGCCAACAAGATTTATTAGCCTGCTCAACCAGTGGAGTGATCGGAGATCTACTTTAAAGACTGGTAATGAAAACGGCTGTTCCTGTCAGAAATCCCTCTAACAACTTAACCCACACTGATGATTGAAAAGCTAATCTTTTGTTAATTGCCCCGCGCATGGGCTGATGTCACTTCGCATTACCTAATGACATCCATGGGGCTGAGAAGGAGCCCAGAGAGCTACCTCAGCCAATCCTGACTTGGGTGGCTGTTTATGTTCAGCCAGTGCATTCCCTGTTCTCCAGGCAACCAAACTGTTTACAAGCAGTTGCTCACACAAAAGCTCAGGGCGGGCTGATTGCTCAACTAATTGATCCCCATCAGAGATCACAGAGCAGCGCTCATAAAGAAAGGGAACTCCATCCCCCCACCACCACCATGACATTAGCCCCCTCTGCATGGCGGGACTCAGCCTGCAAGTTTGGGAGGAGACTAATTTGCACACAGTGGGGAGGCTGTTTGCAGACAGACCAGAGGCAAACTGTCATGACTGAGAGGCATGGCACACATTTTATATCTAATAATCAACATGTGAGCAGCATGCAATTAGACTAGGAGGGTTGCCGGCTTGAAGACGTCTTTATTAGACCTCACAGCAGGACAATTCTACTAACATCAACTCGTAAATGGAAATTGTAGCAAACGTTTGATTATTCCACCACAAGAAGGTCCTGGAAAGTCTGAAATCAGAGGTTGTTTGCCTTTCTCAACAGGAAACAATGATGACATCACCATGACTCTTTACACACGGATTGTTTACCTGTGAAATGTCTCTGCTTCATGGATCTCAGCGTTATAAAAGGCCTCTTCTTTTAATTAAGCTGCTGATAATCCAAATGTTCAGCATGATACAAACCAGGTTCAGGGTTACCTTCTGGCTTTTAGCACCACAAATGGCTAAAGCTTATTGGATCAGTTTATACCAGAGGTATAATAATATATCCAGCTCACAAAAAGTGTCAAAATAAGGTATCGGACTCATACGATTGAGGAATATTTTCAATGACATATGAATACAAATAATAATACCTACAGCAGTGTACAAAGAGCATCACAAAAACAAAGAACAGCTCTCTGTGAGGCTCCACTCCTATTGTTCTTAGTAAAGAGCTGTTAAGAAGTATCGGATCATTTGTGAATGCCTCATCACTATGTAGGAGACTTTTGGTCACGGCGTTGTTCCATATCTGCAACACCTCGGCATTCAACGCAATGAGTGACAACTTCTTTTCATATTAAACAATTTTTCCCTGTACAGCTAGCTTTGCTAACATCGCGTCAACAGAGCGTACCTTTCTTTGAGCTTCTTTTCTAAGCGATGATAAAAGTTGGACGTAGTCCCCACCGTCTGTGAAAGTGAAGCGCTGCTGAATTTACATGTTTTCTATAACAGACGATTAGACGGACATGTTCTGCTGCTCAGAGAAAACTACTGCGCATGTCTTGGAGCGCCGCGTGCGAGTCAAAGGGGAGGCGATGCGTGCGTGACAGCGGTTACAGAAACAAGTAATTAGTAAGTAGCGTTATTGCTTGTATTTGAATCTGTATGTTAACAAATAAACTGGGTAATATGCTGGTAACTTGGTATATTATCACAGTAGTGGTCTCGACCGGTCTTGAAATAAAATGCCGAGTCCTCACAAGTAACATCATAACATATATCCAGCTAGAGATGTACCGACTAGCATATTGTTAGTAATTTGAAATCTGTTTTTGGTCAACTTTTTAACTTTCTATAACAATTTTGTAAATCTGATATGTCTCAGGGGACATTATAACAATGTCCCCTTTGTAAATATAGACACCTGCTTTATACTAGAGATACCTCTCTAGAATAGAGGTCAAAACATTAAAATAGAGCAACAAATGTGCTCCATTTAACCTTTCTTGTATCTACTAAAAGTCCTGCTCCCTCTTACTTTGAGGTGCCAGTTGCAAAGTTACCAACTCAAAGTTTTTGGTGTCACTTAGCCTGTCATAAGAGGAAAGAAAAGGGGTTTCATTTTTCAAAATCATATTTTCACCGTGTTATTCATTCATATATAAATTTAGCTAATTACTTAGCTAGCTAAATGTTTAGCTAGCTAACTATTTACTTTGAAACTGTATAATTTATAAATGAGTAATCTGGTGAAAATTTTACTGTGAAAAATGAATCCTGATTACTTTCTCTTATTTTGACACTTCTCTTACTTTACAAATGGCCTCCCATATCTCAGTCTGAATGAAACACTGATATATCTCAATAGTCCTATTAAATAGCTTCTTAAACAAGTTGTTGATGCAGCACTTGATTGTTTTCATATTGGCTTTTAACAAGGTCCCCAATATGAAAACAATCTGACACCAAACATGTGGAAAAATGTATATGATAACTTAAGAGAACAGCCAGTCAAACATGCTTCCTGTGGGAATTAAATTAGACATTCCTGCTTCTAGTTTTGCTATAAATTTGTTCTCCTGACATGCATTTACAACACAACACTTAATTATTAAGAATGCTCCCTTAATCCCAAGGCCCACACAGACTGAAGCTGCAGATTACTGTGATTATTGATGTAGCTTTGGGCTCCTGCAGAATTATTAAGGAGGTGCTTCCTGATAATACCACATCACAGGGGGAAAGCATATACTCTCTCAAAATAGTGTGCAGTGGAACACTGTAATCTTTATTTCCAGCTAAGAGAGTCTTATCGTACAACTTTGTTGACAACAGCAGCACTTCGAATAACAGGGTTATTGATTTGAACCTTTTGAAACGATTTTCTATTACAGATTTTCAATTACGTCAGGTTCTTAATTCAGAGGTCTCCCAGAAAGTGTGTTTAAATGTAGATTGCTGAGCACTGTACACTAAAAAAAAACAGAAGAAATGGTTGGATTGGACATAATTTGGAACACATGCACAGCCATTACATGCATGTAGAGAGTCACCACAGGGTAGAAGTGGTGGTGTCACAAAAATTGTTGTAGGCTATTGCCCAAGCGTCCTGCAGTCAGACAAAACAATGAGAAAGAGTCCTGAGAAAAAACACTAAAGTCACCATGTAAACCTGTTAGTCAGACTTTAGAAGGAATTTAGTACAAGTGTGGTTTGGGTTTGCATGAGGCTGAGGTGTTGTGTTGACAAGCTGCTCCATATGTAGGAAGGCGTGGGTGATATGGGCTTAAAGTTTTATCTACTGTTGCGATAATGGTTAAAAATGACGATAAGTTCTATTTATTACATCTTTTTTTTAGGTGACTTCATGGCGGCAACTGTGGGTCAAAGCAATCACAGCCCCACAAACACAAACAGTGCTTTGGAAAAACTTTCTCCTTTGTAATCTGCTTCTTTACGACACCAATGTCTCAATGTCAATGTCAAATTTATTTATAAAGCACTTTCAAAAACAGGTGAAGACTGCACCAAAGTGCTGTACAACACGATAACACAATAGAATAAATTGATGAAAAGAGAGAAAAAAATTATTATTAATAATAATAATAATAATAATAAAGAAGTAAATAAAATAGGACATAAAACATCACAAGAAGAAGCTTGATTTGTATCAATAAATGGCGCACGGTAACTGTGTTTTCACTTTTATTCTTATTCATTGATGCTTTTGTTGAAAATAATAAGACTATCATATCAATCCTGACAATACAAACAGTTTCGGGGAGTTGTAAGCATTGTTAATTGGAATGGATTGTGACACCGATAAATCTAAATTTCAATCATGAAAAGAAATTTATCACGATAAATGATATATACAGCCATACTACACAACATCGTTTATCTGTAAATAATTCTCATATATAATGTAGCACATATGCAGTGGTTCTTCTACCAAAAACAGTCACAAGAAGAGATTAACCAACTGTCTGAGCAAAGCCATAAATATACTTGACGATGCATGATGTCCACTTCATGCATTATACAATTACTACTTATTCACAATACTTTTTTTTAAAACTAGACAAATGAAATTATTAATTACAAGTTGGCGCATTCCATCATATTTTTATTAGCTCCAAGGTTCATGTAGAACAGAAGGACTGATGGGATCTTCCTCAAGTGTTTGACAAGTGTGGCTGTTTGTTAGCCTTCTTGGATTCAGAGGAAATGTACCTGAGGTTACAATTACCTGACATTTAGAAGAAAATGTCTTCTGAATAGCTGTCCACTACAGCTAATACGAAGACTAATATGAAACGGGATGAAAAAGCAACATATCCTGTCACAACGCAGCAGAACACTGTAAACCCTATTAATCTCAATGAAAATGAGCTTTTGACAGTCAGATCGGCTTATTGTGACACAGTTCAAAGACAGGACAGGACTTTATGTCTTTGACTTCCTTTTTAAGAAATTTCTTCATTGACGTCGCCAGGAATTCCAGTTTACGAAAATCCCCTCCACAGTTATTGTTGCCACCACATTTTATACACACGGAGCGTGTATTTGCCCGATGTTTTCATAGCTTACATATTTATGTGACGCTGCAGGTGGCGGGCAGGAGGCCCTCGCACAAACGCTATCTGTTATGTGAGAGATTGAAATCCCTCTGTTCAGCTACAGTTGCTTTTCCTCCACTGTTTACATTTTCTTCTGGAATCATCAAAAGCAGTCCACAAACCTGTAAAGTGAGTCATCATCATCTGGAAAACTTGTTACCCGGACCCCTTTGTTGCCTTTGTACTCATGAAAATCACAGCTGCCACAGTGATGTATGATTGAAATATTTACTGTGGGGGATTCGCGCGTCAGCCGATCCTCTGGCAGCTCAGGGCAAAGAATCAGAGTACTTGTTCTTAATGTTAAGCCATAAAATAATAATAATGAAAAAAAAATGAATTGCCTTGCGACAGAACTGCCTGTTTCTGTGAAAGCCATAACAATTACTCACTCTAATTTGAGAGGCACGACAAAACAAGAACGTACATTTAGAGTGAATTAGCATTCTTATGTAATTTGTATGCAGATGTTAAGATACAGGTTTACCGTGAAATACAACACGGAAAATGAAGACAAACCGTTAATAACGCTGCGAATTTATCAGCTGATGATTATTATATCCAGCTTTGATTCCCGGGCAGGGGGTTTCTGCACCAAACAGCAGTCTACTGGGTGGGCCATTATGGCGAAGAGACTGTAAAAATGGTTAGCATATGTGCAAAAATATTCACAACCTTTGAACTTTTTCACATTTTTGGCCGGTTACCGAAAAACATGGCAGGGAATAATTGGATAAAAGGCTTTCTTTCTTTTTCTTTTTTTTTTACTCAAAAAAAAGATAACATTAGAGGTGCCTCTACTTTCAGTAAGGTAAAACATTGCAGTAGCAGTCTTCATTGTAGTGAGCTGTAACTGTGCCAGGTTTCCATAGCGACTGAAATTGTTACCCAGTCCTTTTTTGGAAAATAGCACAATCCTCTGTCCAATTGGACAGAGAGGGGTTTTGACAAAAGTGCAACTGGATTTAAATCTGGACTTTGAATAGGACATTTCAACACAATAATGTACTTTTAACAATGGCAGTGGAGGATGTACTCTTTTACATCTTTTATTTTGATTTCCCTGTACAAAAGCAAATCTCCTAAACTGGAGTTTGTGAAAAATGTAATAAAATAAGAACTTATTCATATTTTTCTCAAAGTGTTTTCTGGTACAACAAAAAACAAAAATAATAAAATAAAATTAGAGGGTTATTGTTCTAACCTTTGTTCATAAGTTTGTGAGTCGTGGCCTTGCATACAGCCGGGGGGCTGTTCAGAAAAACGGTTAAGAGCCACTGATATAAAATCCGTACAGAAACTGTAAGTTCTCAAAATTAATATATTTTTTTATGAGGAATACAGTTTTATATTTTCTTTCAGATTTTTATGGTTGTTCAAGAACAAAATGTTAAGCCAAGCTTGTAAAGAAGGGTGTAACTTTATAGCTACACAAGCTAAGCTTATGTTTTCATGATAAATTCTTGGACATTAGAGCATTTTGGGAATCCTGGGATCTGTCTAATTACGGAAAGTGATTTTAGATCACCGACTTTAGGTAGATTTTACTTTTGACAACAGGATTTATAGTTATGCGGTTAAGTTGTTGAATGTCAGATTGAGATAAATGTTATCCTATAGCGGAAGTCTGGGTTGTTCAACCTCGCAAACGTCTTTATTCCTCTGAGACATTTTAAGCTACAAACACAAACAAAATGTATTTTATATATGCATTAGTTTTTGCAGCTGTAATTGCACCTAAAACGGAGGGAGACTGAAGCTTTTGCCATTTTTTTTAAGTTAGTTCAAGCTTGCTTAAGATGGATGAAGGACCTTGCTAATTCTTGCAAATAATTTGCACTTAGATGTACATTTTGACTTTGACGGAGCCACATAAGACGAATATTTGATCTAAGCTGCATCAGCCACAACCACAGACGGTCTGAAGTCTTACTGCATTCAAACGGTTTTATTCCTCGCTGTTTTTATTTCCATTCATCATCACTTTAACTCTGACCAAGCGTTGTGAAAACCGTCCTTTGTACACACATCACTTCATACAGAGCTTCTGGACTCTCTGCTATTGATAAACAATTATTTCCTGGAGGCCTGGTCTCTGTTGAAGTTTTACATTTTATCCAGTTGCTAACGCTTACATACATAATTAGCTTATTGGAAGTTGACTATGGTGTAAACAACCATCCTCTACTGGAAAGAGAGAAGTGCCGAGTTCACCGACTGTTAGTGTTAACTCAATATTTGGAGGCGTGGCCAACACAGACTGAATGGCTTCCTTCACTTTCTCCGCTGCCATTGCTAAAACTACAGACAGACTACAATTCCAGTGCAGAAAATCCTCGCCATCGTTCACAACTTCTCCTCCTGTTCACTGTCTGGCCCGGTCAAAACTTCATGGGAGAGAATCCAAGTCAATGGAAGGAATCCCAGACTGCGCACTGAAGGGAGATAAGAATTGAGTGGATTGTGTTGGACAGGAGCAGCCAGGCTAGACTGCATCTTTGTTTATCACATCATTAAAGTTATAATGAAAAACATAATAGTTATTAGTTGTGACTCGGATGCCGTGATAATGTTTGAGCTACATATGAGCTGTAAAAATCATTGTAATACATACAAAATCTGTGCTTCAACAAGGTGCTAACAAAACCTCTGAATAGCAAGTGCAAAGGCACTTAATGGCTTTTGATCAACTCTCATAACACAGTATCACCCACATACAGTGTTATGCAAGCACTTTAACAGTGTTACAGTTTATTCAGAGTGCGCTCCCAGTGAATTCCGTTTCTGCATGTGTTCTTCTGTTCGTCCTGATCACTAAAACCAACTACAATATGTCACTCCAATCTCACCGAGACAAGACACGAAGCCTGTTTGATTTGGCAAACGTCATCTGATCCTGACATGAGTGACTGAATGGGATCAGATGCTGTTATGGAGAAAACGGACCTGGATAAAAACCAACCAAGCTGCTATTGAGTCCTTCTCATTCTCCGGAAGAAGTAATGTTTTCCTTCCATATCACTACTACTTCAAGCTTCCTTCGAAGGCGCCCAAAATAAACAATCTTCATCAGAGTTCATCATCTGCAAACGTTCCCAAACTGCGTTCTCTCGTACAGACTCGGTGAACACTCGAATCCAGCAGGCGGTGAGGTGACTGTGTCTCCCCGTACGAAGCCTGATAAAATGGCACTTGAACATAAATAGATTGGAGCGGCGGAGCTCCAAGTAGGCTCTCGAAAACAAATAGACTCACATCCAGAAAAGGCACCTTGCGTGTGTGGATGTCCAATCCCAGCACGCAGCTGTTCCATGGCTACATGTTGCTACAGACTCACAAAACTCAACGAAACCTAATTTTATATCCTGCTCCGTTCCAAATGAAGTGTATGCTCCGTGCTAACAATGTACTCAAATGGTTTTATTGTAATTCTTTGTGACAGGCCAACACAATGTAGAGTAGATGGCAATTGTACGAGATTTTCCAAATCTTTCCAAATAAAAATCTGAGAAATGTAGCACAGACGTGTATTGCGCTCCTTTTATTCATAAACTCCATAATAAAATCCAGTGTAACCAACTGGCTTCAGAAAAAGCACCTCATTAGTAACCAGAGTCGACCTCAGCCAGGGATTAAATTGCGACAAAATGATCAATGATAAAACATATGCGCAAAACTTTGTTGGTATTCCGCTAATGTTGAAACCCTCCCCTGTAATTTTTCTATTATGGTGTTCCCATTATAAGTAATAAACACAATTAAAATCATATGTGAATAAGTTTGTTTCTGCGTCATGACCCTCCTTCCACTTCCTGTTGTCTTCTTTGTCGTTTCCGCCAGTAGTAAAAAGAAAAGTATTTTAAAATTAAGAAGTATGCTCTTTTAATTACTTAGAAGGTGGTAAGAAAGTGCTGATTTGCAAGACAAGATTAATTTCTTCATTTTTTCTGCTCGTTAAAATCTCAACATTCTTTATCAGTGCTAAGAGACACTGGGATCTGCTGTAGGTGAATCACCTAACCCCTCTGAATTTTGAAGCATCGCTCCAGTAGATATCTCTTTGTTAAGGCGTCCCCGCTGTGGATTCATTCAGCATTCCACTCACAAAAAGCACTAAAAGATCCCTGTTGCGTTTTTCCTCACACTTCCCTTAAGTGGAGATAACATCTGGGATAAGAAGCCAGGAAAACACTGAGAGGAGGCAGGAGGGGCGAGTTCTTCAAAGCTGGTAAAGAGCATGTTGGATCAGCTTTGGGGAGGGAGGTGAGAGAGATAAGCCCATGACAGCTGCCAAACACCTCTGTGGTTGGTGTGTTGTGTGTGTGTGTGTGTGTGTGTGTGTGTGTGTGTGTGTGTGTGTGTGTGTGTGTGTGTGTGTGTGTGTGTATCCGGGCCCCCAATGTAGAGGAAGGGTTTCTGAATCCCAACCACCTGCCAGCCCTGGTCTCCAATGGCAGGTGTTAGCCCATTTTTACGTGATTCAGCGCGCTGATAAGTACCCAGCATATGTGACGTCCCCATCGCCCGCATCTCTTTGTAATGCCAGTAAGGCCAATGCACCGATGGAGAGATTACCGAAATGTGAGGTATTATGAGGGAGGGAGGAGGGTTTTTCTTAAGAATGTTTTTATGATGAAAAAAACAATCAACTTACACGTATAACTAAACCAAGACATAAAAGGATTCTAGAAGGAACTGTAGTTTGAAAACTTCAAAATGCTGCTCTTCTTTACTTTGTAAGTCGGCACAGTGTGATGGCATCAAGTATACCAAACGTCTAATGCAAGGGTGAGCGTTTCCCAAAACAAATTGAAATTCCAAAAATAAATTTGCTTATTTAGAACACATCAATTTAAAAAAACCCTCACTTTCCAATTAAAAGTTTTAGGCGCTAGGATGACGTTGTTCATCGAAATAGACGCATTTCCCCAAAACTGCAACTTTTTTTTGCTTAACATGTGTCATGTGATCAACAGGTGGATGTTACTACTGGCAGAAACCTTAAAGAGCATGACAAGAAGTAGCAGGAGGATGATGGTTTGTTTTTGTTATTTTAGAACAGTGTGCAGCTTGTTCCACCTGAGCTCTCACGGCATCACAGAGTTTGTAAAAAGCAATATCGCTAAGATTGATAACTGGGTCTGTTCTGCTAACATTTGCGATATGGCTGGTTTTGAATTTTATTTTGAAAACATTTTAGATTACGGATGATTGACCAGAAAACAGTCAGGTGTAAATATTCTGAAATTTTTTTGTGGAGGCATTATGTATTTTTAACAAATTTCTCAATATCACTAATATTGCAACCATGAAGGTTAATTTTTTTGTACAAAATCAATTGAGTGAAGAGATTTCATGAAGCAATTGTGTGTTATTCCATATACAGATGTGGTGATTTGAGAATATTTGGGAAATTATAGGATTAAATTAGAATTTCTAATGATGTTGGTTGGTTTTAGCTGGGTTGCCAAGTCACTGCTGACAGTTTCAATGCTCAAGATAAAAGATTTACCTAGAATATGTCATGTGTAGTTCAGAGACATTTTGAAAAATCAATAGTCTTAACGGCACATTGAGTCACGTTTTTTCACTCATGGCAGAGGATGGAGAGTCTTTGTGCCACAAATGTCAGGGAATTGAGTTTTGTGCCATCTCCTTTGTTTTTGCCCAGCGTGCCATTGCAACCTGCATGCCCGCCGCTGCCGCTTCAACATGGAGCTGTACAAGCTGTCCGGCCGCAGGAGTGGCGGCGTCTGCCTCAACTGTCGTCACAACACAGCGGGGCGCCACTGTCACTACTGCAAGGAAGGTTACTACAGGGACATGACCAAGTCCATCTCACACCGCAAAGCCTGCAAAGGTAACAGATGCTTTGCACAACACAGCTCAAAGGAAGACACAGAGTCGAATGATAGGATCAGAAAAACAATACGGACACAAATCGTAAAACAAACGGTCGTCAGCGTAGCAGTGGAAGCCTGTTTCCAGACCATACGACCCAGAAAAGATGCATGTTGAGGCTGAATGGAAGATGATGTTTTACCCTAGTTGTTTCTTTAACAAATCATTCATAATCAACAAAGTTCGACACAAAAAGCTTAAAAAAAAGCCCTTAATGTTAAAATGAAAACTGATTTAGAGGAGCTACTTCTCAGAGCGACGCTGGTAAAAACATTGCTAAAGAGAGAATAGAGGAGCCATGTTGTGATGACTTCCTGAAGGCAGACCTTCAGAAAGAGGAGGGGTTTCTTAAAATGATAGAGTCCCAATTTTAAGGCGTAAGTTATAAAGTCAAAATTTCTTTTAAGCCATATTTGATATATGCAGCATTTTTTGTAACAACTGAAGGTGCCATAGTAACACATAATACTGCTCATTCAAAGTAACAAACCTAATTCATCAAAGGTCCAGCCAGTTGGTGCTAGAAGCCCCACAACAAAATGGAGATTGCTTGAGTGTAGTACTGTATATGATTGTATATTATTGTAGCCTATGTATCCATGGCTACCAGTGCAGCATGAAGACAAAAAAAAACACTCCAAGCAAATCAGAGAAAAGGTTATTGAAATGTACAAGTCAGGAGAAGGATATAAAACAATCTCTAAGGCACTGAATATCTTGTGGAGTTCAGTTCAATCCGTCATCAAGAAATAGAAGGAATATGGCCCTGCGTTTAAACCTACCTGGATAAGGCCGTCCTCACAACCCGAGAGAGTGTACAAGATGGAGACGTCACCAGGTTACCATGACTACGCTGAAGAGACTGCCAGAGTTCCAGACACATCTGTGTTTCTCAAATCTTCAGGGTCCTCAGGGACCACTGCCCTGCATGTTTTAGGTGTTTCCCCTTCGTCCACACACCTGACTTGAATAAGCGGATGATTAACATGCTTCTGCAGCACTTGATGGCATGCAGGGAAGGTCATGCAGCTATTTGAATCAGCCGAAACACATGTAAAACATGCAGGACAGCGTTTTACATGCAGTGCAAGGGAATAGAGAAACACTGAGCTGAACTGGTTAGAAGTTGACATGGTGGATGTTCTGAGATGGCCCAGTCAAAGCACAAACCTCAACTCGACAGAGAAGTTGTGGCAAGACTTGGAAAGAGCTGTTCACAACTAATTGCTAAACTGGAAAATTTTGCAGAAATTTTGCGGCATATAGATGTGTGACCCCGACTGCTGAATGTTTATGCAATCATCTTGAGTTAATACTTTTTTATTGTCATTATTTTGTTTAATTCAGTTTAATCTTTTCCTTTTTTAGTCAAATTATGTTGCTCATGATTGATTTGAAAAAGCAATGAAAGGGTAAAACATGCAAGGTAGTGAATACTTTTTATATGGGTTAATATATATTTGTGGAAAATATTAAGTTTGACGGGCAAGCTGATACTTTATAAAAAAAGAGAGAGAAGAACAAATTGGTGACATGGTTCAGATAATAATCAAATTCCTTTGGAAAAAGCAAACTAAGGTGATCTTCAGCAAACTGATCTGTGCAATTTCAAAATTTACTACTTGAGGTCCTCCATGAACACCTCACAAGACAAGCATAGCAAACAGGTAATCGGCATTCTCCTCTGTTCACTCGGCGAGTACACATACGCGTGTACAGGGAAAGAAAAGAAAAAAGACACACACACACACACACACACACACACACACACACACACACACACACACACACACACACACACACACACACAC